>APFE030726150.1:102888-147696 GCA_000404065.3 Pinus taeda | reverse complement strand
TCAGCCCTACTTACTGATCCAGTTGTAGATTTGTTTGCTCTGAGGAGAGAAGGATCTCTAGGACCTTTTTGAGTTTTAGATTTCCCCCGTGAGAGATGAACACATAGCTCTGCTATATCATGAAGTGGAAGTTGAGATATGTCTCCTTTTCCCATCATTTTCAAAATATCTATCCATTCATCTCTAATGGCTTTTAATAGAAGGGCTTTCAAAGTTTCATCATCTAAGTTACTCATTTTTGCTCTTTTCAGGTTATATTGAAATATTTCGAGTAAATCCTCCAAGTTTTCATCTTCCTTTTTCACCATCTTAAATACCTCATCCTTGTGATTGGTGGGCATACAATAGTCCAGGTACCTATCCAAAAATGTTTGCTTCATATCATTACGAGTATTAATGGATTGAGTGAGTAATCCCATGAACCATTTCAAAGCTGCCCCTTTCAATGTTGAAGGAAACAGTTTGAGTTTTTGAGAGTCTTCCAGATAATCATAAGTTCGACACACGAGCTCAAACTCAAATAGAAATGTTTCAGGGTCCTCATTTCGTAACCCATGGAAGTTGGGAGGATAGATGGCGAGATGTTTTTCATTGTTGCTCGGGAGTCCTCATCGACTATAGGAAATCCGAATGAGTTGTCTCCATCCCTATTTCCTCCAATGTTACCTCTACCTCCTCCATTATTTTCTCCTCCTCCCCTACCTCTACCTCTACCAAATCTGGTTGCTCCTTCTTTTGTCATGGTAGTTTCCTCAGAGACTTCAGAGTTCTTTGGTTCCTCTACCAAGGGTGAATGAGGAGGAATTTCTCCCTCTTCCTCAGGTGATTCTACTTCTTCAATTACAATCTGTTTCCCTGTAGAAGGAAGGAAAGGATCTCTTCCTAATTCGGATTCAATAGATGGTGTGGGAGAGTCAACTACTGCCTCTTGAATTCCAGGAATCCTAGGGCTAGGAGTGTGAGGTGGAGATGATGGAGGTGTCTCTTGCCTATTCCTTGAAGTAGATGGAGTTGTAAAAATCGAACTCTTGGTTCGAGCTAAAAACCTTCCCCTAGAATCTCTTGCTCTATGCATGTCATTTCTTTACTTTTCTTCAAGTCAGGTTAATAATTCTCTTTTTGATCTTCCAGGTCACTCTAGGTGCAAGAAGAGAGCATACTCAAGAAAATATTAAACCAATAACTTTCTCTTTTCTGATCCTCCAGATCACACTAGGCGTAATAGGAGAGCATACTTTGAGAGGTTATCAATTTAGCTTTCTTGAAATTTTCTTGTTTTTATATTTTTTTTAGAAATTGGCTACCTAATTTCACTTCCTCGACAACGACGCCAAAATGTTTGGTCAATTTAGTGTGATATAAATTGCTATTTATAATTTCAACCCGGGGTTTGTAAACTGACGAAGTGAGGTGTACTATATGTACTTAGATAACCATTTCCTTAGGCTTTTTTCTTTTTAAGCTTTTTAGTTCGTTTTTGGATTTTATTTTTTTAATGTGTGGTGGTGAAAGTGAAGTGTGAAGTGTGTGGAGTGTAGATGGTGATGGTTTATAAACTTGAAAAATGCTCAAAAGGAAGCTTTACAATAACTAAAATGAAATCAATTCTTAAGAGAAAACAAATGCATCGAATGGCGAACTAATGACAATGGCCCAGTATCCTTGCTTCTGAAAATGAGAAGAAAGCAACACTTGGAAAACAACTTAAAGCAAAGCAGCTAATTCACACTACTCTAACTTTTCAGATCCTTTACCCTTCGGCTCAATCTACCTGGTGGGAAGTAATCATAAACAAATTAAGTAATATGATATTTAATTTATCAAGAAAGTAAATTGCATAAAAGAAACTAATCACACTACTTGAATTCTTCAAATCCTTACCCCTCAGCTCAATCTACCTTGGGGAAGTAATCATGAACATACAAAGCAATATGATAACTAAATGTAAATTGCAGAAAAGAAATTAATCACACTACCTAAACTCTTCTAGTCCTTTACCATTCAGCGCAATCTACTTTATGGAAAGCAACCATGAGTAAGTAATATGACAACTAAATCACACTACAGTTAGTGATATTCTGATTTCCTGCTAATATAGTCATTTGACCACAGAAAGAAATCATAAATTGTTAAGAAGTATGATATCTAACTAGCAAAAAAATAAATAAGCAAATAACAACTTGAAAAGGACAATGCTGAATGTAAACTCCAGAAAATAAAAGTTAGCAAGAAGGACAAGATGATCTCATATACCAAAAGTTATTAAAAAGATGAAAAATTGCCTGGGCTGCCTAAGAGAACCTGCAAAAAGAACTGATCAGTTTACAGCTCTAAGAAAACAAAGGTAAAGATACGAACAACAGAAACATAAAACATATTATGTACAAGCTAATGATAAAACAAAAACGTAATGAAACTAAACAAACACTTTACAAGGCTTCAGCGTGCAGGGGCCCTCTGCCACTTCAGCCAATCAAATAATCACACGGCTATCTTCAGAAAAGTATTCTCATGTATTTAAATCAACAACATTAAAACAGTGAGGTGATAAGATAACCAGCAACGCGGAAATTACATAAACAGTTCAGAATTTAAATGTATCAAAAGTCTCTCTACAATGTTCAACAACGCATTATTTATAATGCAAAATACTATAGCTAAATAACAACTACTACGCTATTAACTACGTTGCCATAGACAGGTAGATCTCTTCAGCCGAGAGCTAGTGTAACTGTCGTTATGCTTCTTAAATATTCGGATTGGTTGGCTGTTAGATTCACAGTTCAAGAATGATCTCTAGGTGCGCTAGTGCCTTCGTGAGCTGAGAACTAGGCCACGTATCACTCACGTGCCCAAAACAGTGATGTGCCACCCCTGAACTCTTTGGTTGGCCTTCTCTTTGACTTTGGTTGACCGCGGCCTCTTATGGATGATTTGGCCGATTCGAAAGGACACGTTCCATGTACCTGCCATCTAGAGCTTGCCCATGTAGCCCGTTCCTTCAGAGGACACCTGGAGCACAGCTTTTAACAAAATAGCTTCGGAATCCTATGCTGGCTGCGGAAACCCATGCTGGCTGCGGAAACCCATGCTGGCTGCGGAAATTGACAAGTTTCCGCAGCTGCATGAACAAAAAACTAAACCAAACAACATACATCAGTATAGTCAGAAAACCATATAAACAATCCTTTTTAGACTATAATGCAATAATTTAACCACTGGATGAATGAAGTGAGTGGAGAATGAGGGCTAAGAGGGTGTATAGGAAGGTGCAAGGTTGAGGCTCAACAGTCGTAACTTTGGCATACGATCTCCGTTTGATGCATATAATACCTTGTTAGAAAGATCTATCCGAGGAATACAACTTTGGGATGAGAAACATTGGTCCATGTACCTATGTTTCTCCCAATGGTATAAGCTTCTAATAGGCTCTTGTAAGGCGTTATTTCTGCAGACGCAACCAGACTTTTGTCGCCCACTTGAAACTTGTGTGGTATCTGATGCTAATCATGTCGCTGTTTGTACTTGGCATTTTCCAGAATGAAGTGGCGATAGATCAACCCATTGGGTAGAGGTGATCTAGAAGTCAGAACGGACAAATTCTTGACTTAACAGCGCAACGGTACCCATGTGGGTGAGGAGAAGATGTCCCTGTCTTCTTTCATGACCATATCCACCTACTTCTGCTGCATCGAGGAACCCTTCCTAGGTGGGGCTACCTCCGGTATCCTATATAATGTATTACACAAAGAAATAATAACAACACAAGGCCTTGACTCATACATAGCATGTCGCCTCGATAAGTATGGTTGGCCTAATAGTACATCACAAACATCAAGAGGTGCAACATCACACAATACCTCATCTTTGAAGGGCTTGATGTTGTAGGGAAGGTGGCACTGCTATCGGACTCAGAGATATCGTCCTTGGTGAAGCCACCTAATACTGTACAGTTGTGGGTGTGGTGTAGTCGGTAGGCCCAACCACTTCATGACCTCTACTGAAATGAGGTTCTTTTGGCTGCCACTGTCAACAATGAATTGCAGCAATGAACTTTTCACCCACATCTGTGAGTGGAAAAGACGTTCCCCCTCCTCTGGATCTTAGCGGTGGAAATAGTGGCCGCTTGGCTCTGTGTCAATGATCTGTTTTCCTTTTCCATTCCCCTCATCGGGTTCTGAATCAGGGTTAGAACATGCATCTGATTCTGAAGCCTTCAACTCAGCCACCAACAACTGCTTGGTCCGACACTCACTTGTGTTGTGAGTGGGGCTCTTAGGGAACTCACACCACTTTCCTGTGTCCTTCTTCGACTTCGTGGTGTCATTGTTTTCTTGTGGCTTTGATGGGTTGTCTTGGGTTGCCATGTCTTGGCTTTGTCCTTGGTTGTGCGATTTGGGGAAGCCTTTCCCTTGCTTCAGATTCATAGATCCGAAGTCCCCCTTCTTCTGTTTAAACTTTTGCTCGATCTTGACAGTGTATCGGTACACCATGTTGAGTGAGGAGATGTTCAGGAAATCCATCTCGTCCTAGATATACCTGTAGGTAACTGTAGTATTTGAGTACCAAATGCAACTCATAATCCTTGATACCCAACTTTGTGCGAAGGTTATGAAAAATATTTGTGAATTTCGGCACATCTTGGTCCCTTCCTTGCCGTAGCGTGGTCCACTTTATGTATTTGTCCTCATAGCTTTTGACAGAGTAATACTACTCCTTGATGGTGTCTTGGAATGAATTCCAAGTGGGAGTGGCTGAAAACAATGAGTTCGTACTTTCATCCTTCTTCTTGTAATAGGTTTCCCACCAATCCTTGATGTGGGGGGCAGCGTTGAGAAGAGCGAAAGTGATCTTTTGCTTGCTAGAAAGATAATGAACAAGAAAATACCCTTCTAGTAGGTTTAACCATTTATCTACGACATATGCATCTATGTGACCCTCGAATATGGGGATTTTAAAATTAACTTGTACCTTAAAGGGTGTGGTTTTTCTAGAGTAGTTGTTGGAAGCCGATGTGTTGCCTTTGGGTAGCCGTTAAAGGATCTAGGCAAAGTTTTCCATCATCGCGTTCCTTTGTCGCTCGAGGGCTTCTTCGAGAAAGATTTTGATAGGATCTTCTGCACCCTTATCTTTCTTTTCATCTGCCATGGGAGGCCATCAGGATTTGCGAGGCTGGTCTTGCAAAGGTCTGACCAATCCAATCCCTAACTCCTTATATCCCGACCTCGTTGGGGACATGCAAAGAAAAAGCATATCGCTCTGATACCACTAATCTAGATTTAAACAGGAATGCAACAAATTACAAAGATAGTCATAAATACAGAGATGCAACAAAAATAATACTTCATTTCATTAATGTAAAATACTGAAATATACTTACAACAGAAATGGAAATAAACCAGCTATGGCGATGGTAGCTTATCTTTGATAAGAGATGTGGTAGCCAAATGCCTCCGAACTGTCTTACAATGAGGCTCGAAGGCCTATTTATTGCTGAGAAACAATGGGAAACCCTAAACATCTAAAAACCTAACCCTAGGAGATGAAGCGCCAAACTATGGGCCCCGTTTTGGATAATTTGGTACATCAACTTCCCGGGGTTGTAACTTTGGAATATGATCTTCGTTTGACGCGCACAAAACATCGTTAGAAATATCTATCCGAGGAATACAACTTTGGGATGAGAAAAAATCAGCTCATGACCCCATGTTGCTTCCATTTTTCCCAAAAAATGATGTTTAGGGCCTCAAAACGGCTCTGAATGTTAAGGACCCGAAAAACTGTTAAAAATAGTAAATTGTGCTACAATTAAGGAAACTGAAAAAGACATTTGTGGGGGTCCAAGTGGGATAGGTGGGTGGCCACCAACATCCACCTGGATCAACCATCCTCTGAATCTACTGCCTCCTTGACAATTCTAAGATCATCAACAATAATAGATAAAACAAAATTTGAACAAAAGTCATATGGATTAGTATATGGCTGCCTTCTTTCTTGAACTGATCTTCTCACGGATGGAGTGCGTGGCTCTTTATCTCTTGATTCTTGTTCTCCTGGAGAATATAATTCTTCCTCCTTTAGCTCAAGCTCTATCTTCTCAGGTTCCTTTGGTAGGACTTCATGCTTAATAACATCTTTCTAAACACCACATCTCGATTATACACAACCTTCCTTCTTTACGGGTTTCAAAGGTTATAACCTTTTAAACCATCCTTGTACCCAATAAAGTTGCACCTTCCAGATTTACTATCCAACTTGATTCTTTTCTCCTTTGGAACATGTACATATGCATCACAACCAAATACCCTCAGATGTGAAAGAGAGGCTTGGGTATAGATCAATTTGGTGATGGTTTGTGATGTCCGACCATGAGGTGGAATCATTGTTTGATGGGTTGAGGTCGTTTGGCCTCATGAAGCCCTGCTTCAGTTTTGATGGATTGTTCCATTAGATCCCACATTCATTCTTGCAATATGGCATGGGGGTGACTGGATGAAGAGAGATTTGACTCAGTCATGTCTATGGTCAGGTGGTTCGTGGATGTCCCAAACCTGGTTGGCCTTTGCATCATTAATATGAGGTTATTTCTCCTTCTTAATTCATGAGTATTATGTTGGTTTATATGTGGATTATATGGATGTTGTTTCCTTGGAATTTATATTGTTATTATGATGGTTGTGAATATGCATTATGAAAATGGATATGTATGGCTCTCATCATGTTTTTACTTGTAAATAAATGAAAAATGTATCTATGGCCTAATAGATGATAATGCAGCTAATGTGATAAGGAAACAATGCCTCATAGCTAATCTCAGATAAGTATGAGACCTCTATGTTGGAAATAACACTGAGAGGGGGGTGAATCAGTATTTGCAAATCAATAAATTTTTCATTTCATAATCATATTTGTAGGCACTACTTCAGTGAATGGAACTCGCGTGTGCACAGAACTATTATTAAGGCAACCAACGTATATCCAATGAACTTATGATTTAGTTAATTCATCATATTTTGATCTTTAATCAGTGCATCAGTACATTATTAAATAGTAACCATGTGCATTGATAACAGAATAAATCATAACACATAAGCAACACACATGAAAACCAATATTTAAGGTGGAAACCCAATGCGGGAGAAAAACCACATGTTGTTGTCGTTTATGTCTTATTTTAATGTAAGGAAAACCTGTTTACAATCTTGTATTAGTGCAAAATCATACTAGTACGCAAGCACCCACCTACAGAAGGCTACATCCTTCTCTCGTTTTCTAGCTACTACTGGAAGGGAGCTACAACCCCCTACCTCTTGCACTAGCTGATATGTTTACTAGTACGTAGGTGACAGCCTGAATAAGGCTCCAACCTTCACTCGTTCTCCAACTGCTACTTGAAGGGAGCTCCAACCCCCTGACTCTTGTACTTTCCTATATGTTTACCAATACGTAGGTGTCGGCCTACAGAAGGCTATTACCTTCTCTCTTCCTCCAGGGACCACATTTCATAATTTTTCAGACTGGATACTCTTGGTACACAACAACACAATATGAAGACCACATTTAATCCAATTTTCATACTGGCCCCAACGGTAACATTGAAGCTCAAAAATAATCACCACTGTAATACAACCAATCACTGAAACCCATCAGCACTGAAGCAAATCACAATCAATCAATCTGAACAATCAGATCACTGTCACCAGAACAAAGAGCTGAACCCATAACTCTACATCAAGAACCAGAACCAATTGCAACTTGAAACATCATATTTCATATTGTATATGCTACTTCAAAGTGTCGAACCAATATGTATATTCTCTTTCAATAAGGCGAACCAATATATAGATCAACAAATTCATAACTTCTATCCCAAACTTCAGACATACACAGATCATAACATTAAAAGAATAAAACATGTGTTAGAAAATATATCTATACTATCCATTATCAAACCACATAATGATAATTCATTTCAGGTCTTATGATCCTGATCCATCATTAGATCTCATCCATCATCAACCACTTAGGTGCATCCTTAGTTCAGATCAAGAAAAGTACCATAAACCCATAGCATGCATATTTTATTTTGATCTAACTCTTCATAAGATATTCATTACTTGCACACTTAACCCTTTGATCTTCTCCTTCTTATATACTTAGATCCTTTTCTAATAACTTGGACCAAAACCATAGTTATGCTATTGGTATTCTTTGATGGTATTGATATTCTTTGTTGTGCTCATTACCATGGGTCAATACCATGGTAGGAACTTCTGGTATTCATTATGCTTAATTTTCCATCCCATATGTGCTTTTCCTTCTGTGAAAGTGTGTGCATACGTATATGCTTTTTTTGTTTCGTGAACCCATCTGTATATGCTACTTGGACAAGGTGAACCAATGTATACTTCTTAAACCATTCTCTTTCTTCAATCTCTGGAATCTGATCTGTAATCCTTTGTTGTTGACCTGTTGTATTGTGAACTGCTATCATTCATCATATATGTGAGTTTCCATCAAGGACAACACCTGTATCATAATGCCAACAATATGCCCCTTTGGACTTGATGGAAACCATATTGGTGTTTATTACATCAAGCTGTAGAACCTGTTAGATATATGAAACAATACCAAGATACTCTCCCCCTTTGAAATCAAGGGCAAAGGGCGGACCAAGATATTCTCCCCCTTATTCATGCACTATGTTGTCCATGCTCCCCTTGAGCACATGCAGAGTCTATAGAAATATTTTTTCAAAAGAATAACATAACCCTATAACTCAACTATGTGAGTATGACCTTCCTTTCACCAATGAATCATGCATATATCAACCACCCAACCAAGTGGGGATATATAAAATTTGACATGATCTCAAAAGTCCTTACATGACTGAATATAACAGTTATTACATCACAGGTCTTTACATGACCTTTACATCAATTGATATACATGATATTTATAACAAGGACCAACAATCGAAACAAGACCATATTAGAAACTATCATACACCATATATGATCTGCACCGGAAGCATCTGTCAGCAACATCAAGATCAACAGCTTATATATGTCCATCATCAAAAGAGTCATCTGAATCGAACCAACTATCTGGATCAAGTAGTATAAGTATCATCATGTACCAAGGTCTTCTATTATAATGCCAACAATGCATGATTAGATGCGTATGCTCCCCCCGAACCTGTGCCAATTGTTCACTGTCATATTTGATCATTGCATTTGTCAATAAGAATCATCAAGGCATCATCATCAACCAGTTATTCATCAAGTCATTAACAATTTATGAGGGCTAAAAGCACTTCTACATATCATCCACAGACTGTAATCCTCATCAATCAGAACATGAAAGATATTTGACAATTGATGAACCATATCAGACCCCTTTTCCTGAGTCTATCCCACTACTTCTTCATCAAACCAACATATACATCACTTTGCAGCTTCTAACTTGCGTATATATGCCACTTTTCTTCATGATAACTGCGTATGAGGATTGGAATTTTGGAGTTTCACACTTTCAGCTCCCCCTGAGTTTGTTATGTCTAGATATTGAGCTATGCCACGTCTTTATGACTGTGCTTCCTTCTTCTTCCATACCTTAGAGTGTGATGATGTTTTCTCCTTTTGGTACATTGGCCGAAATTTTCTCTTGCATTCTTTTGCTATATGCCCAAACTTGTTACAAGCATAAAATCTTATATGTTTTCCCTCTATAGCAGTCAATGGATTTGTGACCAAACATATTGCAAGAAAAACAACATCTCTTAAAGTACTTGGAAGCTGATGATCTTTCGGTGTGACGGCCATTTTCTTGAACCATTCTACTTCTGCATCTGGCTGCAACATGTCCAAAATTATGACATCTAAAACATTCAACATTATTGATAAGAGGAAAGAATCGATTATCGCTTCCATAGTTAGGATTAAATGATTTTATTTGAATACTTTCTTCCCTTGGTTGTTGATGGGGTTGACCTGTTGTCTCCTGGTTGTTCATTTTAGAATTTTCATTAGAGTTTCTTACCTCAACTCATGAGCTAGATTCACCTCCAACAGTTTCATGAAAACCAAAACCAGTTTTGATGGTAGGAGACCTTTGACTACTAAGAATATTTATCCAAAATATTAGTACTATCTTGAAATCGTAATAGTTTATCCTTTTCTTCTAATTTACCTTTTAAGATATTTACTTCAACCTGATGTTGCTCTTCCTTTTCCAGATATTGCTTCTTCATTATTTCTTCAGCTTTTTGTCCTTCTTCCACTTGTTTCCTTAATTTGATAATCTCATTTTCTTGTTCTGGATCTGCTTGAGGTAGTTCTTCATTATGCTTATTTGAATTTTCAAGATCTTCCTTTAGAGATACGATCATAAATTCAACACTTTCATAGTATCTGGATCTATCTTTAAGTCTCTTAATTGTTGTACTCCTTTCATTTAGTTCATTTCTTAATGATGTCACTTCATCCTACAGCTTTTGACATTGATCTTCGTTTTCCTTGTATTTCTTCCTTACTTTGTTTCCTTCCTCCAACTGAGATTTTAATCTGGTAACTTCTTCTTTGAAGGCACACTCCCTTTTGTTAAATAGATCTTGTTGATCTCTAATTTTATCTGTGAGCGTTTTAACTTCCACTTCTATATTTCTTTCACTATCACTTTCAATATCTTCAACATTGCATGAACAGAGAAAAGTATCACCAGAAGACCAAAATTTTGTACCTGATACTTCTTTTGCTTGTTCATCTTCAATCTGAGTTGATCTCGAATCTGAATGCTTACTTCCACCTAACGGCCAATTGTATTTCCTAATGTCATTGTTCCTTTGAGATGTATTCTTCTTCTGAGGAACTTTCTTCTTTAGCTTCTTTCCCATTGTTTATACGGATCTCCTTCAAGCGATCAAGCTTTTGCCAAAGGACCTCCTTTGATACCAATTTTTGGAAATAATACTGAGAGGGGAGGGGGCGTGAATCAATATTTACAAATCAATAACTTTTTCAATTCATAATCAGATTTGTATATGCTACTTTAGTGAATGGAACTCGCGTGTTCACGCAACTATTATTAAGGCAACCAGCGTATATCCAGTGAACTTATGATTTAGTTAATTCATCATATGTTGATCTTTAATCAATGCATCAATACTTTATTAAACAATAACCATGTGTAGTAATAACAAAATAAACCATCACACATAAGCAACACACATGAACACCAAGATTTAAGGTGGAAACCCAATGCGGGAGAAAATCCACATGTTGTTGTCATCTATGTCTTCTTTTAATATAAGAAAAACCGGTTTACAATCTTGTATTGGTGCATACTCATACCAGTACGCAGGGACCCACCTGCAGAAGTATACAACCTTCTCTCATTCTCCAGCTACTACTGGAAGGGAGCTATAACCTCCTAGCTCTTGTATTAGGCGATATTTTTACTAGTACGTAGGTGTCGGCCTATAGAAGGATCCAACCTTCACTCATTCTCCAGCTGCTATTGGAAGGGAGCCCCAACCCCCTGGCTCTTGTACTTGCCTATATGTTTACCAGTATGTAGGCATCAACCTACAGAAGGCTACGACCTTCTCTCTTCCTCCAGGGACCACATTTCATAAATTTTCAGACTGGATACTCCTGGTACACAACAACACAATATGAAGGCCATGTGTCATCCAATTTTCATACTGGACCTATCAGTAACATTGAAGCTCAAATCAATCACCACTAGAATAAAACTAATCAATGAAACCCATCAACGCTGAAGCAAATCACAATCAATCAATATGAACAACCAGATCATTGTTACCAAAACACAGAGCTAAATCCAGAATTCTACATCAACAACCAGAACCAACTGCAACTTCAAACATCATATTTCATAATGTATATGCTACTTCAAAGTTCCGAACTAACATGTATACGCGCCTTCACCAAGGTGAACCACCGTATAGATCTGCAAATTCATAACTTCTACTCCAAACTTCAGACATACTCATATCATAACATTAAAAGAATAAAACATGCGTTAACAATCAGATTGAGACTATCCATTATTAGACCACATAATGATAATTCATTTCAGGTCTTATGATCTTGGTCCATCATTAGATCTCATCCATGATCAACCACTTAGGTGCATCCTTAGTTCAAATCAATCAAAGCATCAGAAACCCATAACATGCATATTTTCTTTTGATCTAACTCTTCATAAGATATTCATTACTTGCACACTTAGCCCTTTGATCTTCTCCTTCTTATATACTTAGATCCTTTTCCAATACCTCGAACCAAAACCATAGTTATGTTGCTAGTATTCTTTGATGGTATCAATAATCTTTGTCGCACTCATTGCCATGGGTCAATACCATGGTAGGAACCCTTGGTATTCATTATCCTTAAATTTCCATCCCATACATGCTTTTATCTTCTGGGAAAGTGCGTGCATACGTATACTATCATTATGTGAACTTTCCTGTATATGATACTTGGACAAGGTGAACCAACGTATACTTCTTAAACCATTCTCTTTCTTCAATCTCTAGAGTCTAATCTATAATCCTTTTTTGTTAACATGTTGCACCATGAACTGCCATAATTCATCATATATGTGAGTTGCCATCAAGGACAACACATGTATCATAATGCCAAAACCTTATGCTCAACTCTATTGTTAAGACCTGTAGATTTCATATTTGTGATATGTTTGATGAAATGCTTGTCATGTCTACTAGGTGTCAAATCTAGTTCTTGTTGATGTTTTTTCAAATGTATCTCTGATCCCCTGGGAAATTTCATTTTTGAAGGTGTCATTGAGTTATGGATAGTGACCTAGGCTCTAGGCCTGAAACCGTGGCACAAATCCTAGAGTCGTAAGCACAACACTAGGGAAAAAGGTCCTTTAAAGCTCCCTTTCCCTTGTTGTGGGAGCTTCTAGAGCCTCCCAGGTGCACCCTTATCCATATACAGGGAGCATCCATGGGTTTAATGCACTAAAACTTTAGTTAGTCTTAGGGGTTGGTTACCTGAGTGGTTGGGATGAGTCTTAGGGGTTGGTTACCTGAGTGGTTGGGATGGCTCCTGGGAGTTCTGTTGTTGATGTGGAAGGTTTGTGTGGTGTGTTTATGCTAATTCCACTTCCTTAAGGTGACTTAGGAAGTTCAATCCCACCATAATTGCCTCTCGTCGCATATTTACCCTGATTGGCCGGTTACTTGGGTAGATGGGGGATGAGGGTGTTACAGAGTAGTATCATAGAGGGTTGCACTCTCTTTGGGTCATATCTAATACCACAGAGTGGTATCAGAGCATGATTATGTTCTTCTTGGGTGATGTTTGATTTCTGTTCTCTTTGGGTCATATATGATACCACATAGTGGTATCAGAGTGGGTTGCGCTCTCTTTGGGTCATATCTGATACCATAGAGTGGTATCAGAGCATGGTTCACCCCTCGGACTGGATGGGTGGTGTGTTGGTCATGCATTCATGTCGGTTGCATATGTGTTCCTTATGCTTGTAGTCCATGTGCTTGTCGCATTTGCATGGTGTTGATCATGGTTGTAGTGATGTCACCATGTGAAGGTTGATGGTGTTTTTGTGGGATGTGTCATTATAAGTGTATGGTTGTATATGCATTTGTTATGCATGTCAATGTCTATATGGTTTTATGCATGCATTTTCATGGTTATGGTTATGCATGTATGGTAGGTAAAACATGCATTGTGAGGTCATTGTATGCAATTAAATCATCATAATAATATTGATATGTTATGATACTAATGTGTTGGTTGAGATAGAGTAGGAGATGCAGATCATTAAATTAAAGTTGCAACAATGGACTTTGGGGTAAGATCATATCATCATACAAGTTTGTATGGTGAGCATGCAAGTATGTTGGTTAATGTTTGTTATAAGCATTAGGGTTACTGATATGATGGTCATTCTATTATTATTATGGTTACATGTATGATACATGCTAGTTGATTAGTGTAGTCATATGCACATGTCGGATAGTCATGAATGATAATAACCTGTGGTTATATGCATTTCTATTGTTGTTTTAGGATAGTTAACATGATTATTATGTTATATGTTGATGATGAGCATGTTATATGTTAACTTGTTGTTGTTACATGTTAGTTAATTATTAGGGTTATACATTAAGATCTTGATGTTATATGTGTCATGCTAAATTGGATTGGCATATGCAGATGGTTAGGGTTATGACATTAAGGTATGAGTTTGGCTATATCATCTATTTGATGTTTGAGTGTTTGAGTGTTTGATTATGTCACCTAGTTGATTTATTTAACATGGTATGTTTGCAAGTTGGTTGAATTGATGAATTTCATAATATGACTATATGTATGTAAGATTTCTTGAAGGCATGATCTTGTTTTAAGATGGTTTTACTCACACATATGTGTTGAGATAACTGATATGTACTTGAGCGTAAGTAGGTGACAATTGTAGCATTATGTCTAATGACTACAAGTTGATTATGAATTATAACATGATTGCTAGTCTTGGTAAAGGTTGATTTCAAATTAGTAGATATGTTTTCTTGATCTTTGGAAAATGTAGTTGACATGTGTGTTCAATTACAAGGAAGCATGATTGGCACAACAAGGTAAGATAATTGGTATATTGTCACATTTATTTATGCACTGACAATTATGTGTTATGGAAGTATGATACAGAGAATTGCATGGAAACGAAACTTCCATGGAATCTTGAAGAAGGCCCAGGTTGAGCTTTCCCTTGGAAGCATAGGGAACCCATGGGGATTGAGTCATGGTGTCTGTTGAGAGTCTTGTGATTTTGATACCTTGTCATTTGCTTACACTTGATTTGCAGTTTTGTTATGTCTAGTGCATAATCATGCCACTTTGCTTGGGAAAGAAGAAAGTTGATGGAACTTTGGGAGATCTGTGTGGAACCCAATAGGTAATGAAAGACTTAGATGAAGTTGGCACATGTATAAGGGAAGCTGAAGGTAAGAGTATCACAGTCAGCTAACTTGGTTGGGCCTATTAATGTAAATGGATGGTGGCAGGACAATCATGAGAAAGCTAACAGGAAAGTTAAAGTGAAAGGAGGTGAGGCATCTGATTCCTTGGCTATCTTGGGAACAATTTTTCTCAATGTCGTGCATGTTGTGCATGGATAAAGGGAATTCTCTTAACCTTGACTTTATGATATTTGGTAATTATTTTTTGATCATGTTTATGTTAATGTTTATATAATGCATGTATATATGTATGTATGTATGTCATTGTCTGACATGATAATGATTGTTTTATGTTGATGTTTATATGTATATACATATATATGTATGTATGCATACCATTGTCTAACAAAGTCATCAGGAATCATTCTTGTGGAGGAATGATTGCTTATGCAAGTGAATGGCATGAATAGATTCTTGGTTCATAAGGAATCAAGTTGGAAGAATAGTTTGACATATCTCCGAGGTTAGTATCATGTGGATATGAATTGATATTATGTGATCATACTATGTTTATGTTTATGTTATGGACAGAATAATGTTGAGAGATACATCAACGGAATGAAAACATCGTGATCCGCGACATGTTAGGATAAGCATGGATGGCGAAGAGACACTGCAAGCAAGGTTGCTTGGTAGAGGTAGTGTGGTCTTGGATGTGCAGTTCTATTGTTGTGTATATGTTGTGCATATTTTATATTTAGTGATTATACCTATGGTGTTGTTTGCATATTGCATATGTAGTGCTGAGTATAGATGGTTCTATGTACATGATGGATATGTGGTGATGTGTACATATCGTATTGTGCATGTTAGCCTCCTGCTGCAGCAAGTTACTCATATTTCATGATCGACATTTTTACAGGCCAAATATGTCATACTTTGCATGCTGCAATGCTCCATATTTGTTTAACAGTCTCCAAGCGAAGAAGGATACTCAGAGTTCATTTAATTGCATTCCAAATTTTGAGAAGTTATTCTGGTGTCGCCAATTTTCAGTTAAAGGGAGGTCCAAACAGTTTAATCTTGGTCTCCCTAGGTTTAAATTTCCTGTTTTAGAATATAGAGAATGAAAATCTATCCAAACAGCTTAATCTTGGCAGATTCTTAGATAGGTAGAGAGTCAAAGGAGCCCAACAGCTTAATCTGGGCCCTTGGATGAAATAAGGGTAGTCTGTAGATAGGAAAGCATGAAAAGGAAAAATTGAAATGATGGGTTTGCAAGTATAAGTGTACCAAAATCAAATGAAGAAAAAATGTTAGGTAAAGTAGGCTGGGTAGGTATTTTTGAGGTTGCTGAATCTTGATTGTTGATCAGTTCCAGGTTCCAAGTGTCATCTTTACTCAGGACACAATCAACAGGCAGTTCTATGTGAGAAGCTCAAAAACAGGTATAACTAGCTTCCTTTCTCCATCTCCCCCAATCACTAACTAACTTCCCCAAAAGAGGTCAAGATCTGCTTGATACCTCTTAAGTTACATCATTTTCATAGCACTAGCTTGGGTAAAGATCTGCTTTACTCAAAGATATTCCATACTCTCTCTAAAAGGTTCTGTCCCCTCGTAACAGCCTAAGATCTCCTAAACTCAGCGCTTTCTCACCATCTCCATATTAACTACTGACATTATTATTTAGCTCCCTATATTTTCCCATCCCCCTACTAAAATTATGTAAATCATCCCCTAGGTAAATATCCCCCCCCCTGGTTGAAAAATAACCATAAGTACCCCCGAGAATTGCTCAGTTTACCTGAAACTTAGCAACAACCCTCATGCTGCCCCTTCAAACCATCTTCTAAATACAATGGACTCCTTCTAGAGTATAAACTTCCTTTGAGGTGATCGGACTCCTTCTAAAGCCTCAAATGCCTTTCAGACCCACTTACTCACCCCTTCAAACCCCTTGCCGACTTCATTAACACTCCGCATATCCTAGTAAGCCAGATCGCATCGCAATATCGCAGTTTTCTCACCACCTAAGTTATGACCCTTCCTTCGTCACCCGACGCGATATCGCGATATCGGTGATCGCGAGTGCCAAATGTCCAACTGAAAACACCTTCCCGTTCCCCGCCGATGTGATATTGCGATCGCATCGGACAAGTTCATCGCATCGCCTTCAGTATCAGCACCCCACCATGTGACTTTTGTACCAAGGACCCACCCCAGGTTGACGTCATCCACCGTACTGCTGACGTCATGTTGACATCAGCAGCCTGAAAGCCGAAAATTCGCGCAGGAAGAGAAATCGCACTTCGGAGCTCCAAAACAAGAAACAGAGGCAATTTTCAATGCATGATTAGCGCGAAGCGCTAATCGCGCATCGCTATGGGAAATAGGCCGTTTCGAAGAATCTTTGGGGAATCTTTTGATTCCTTGGCCCGTTTTGTGCCGAAAAGGCCAAAATCGCCCAATCGTGCCATATTAATCCGGTTTAAAGATAGCAAAGGACCAATGACAAAGATTTAAGTGTATCAGATCAAATCATCAAGGAACAAGTGTGTCAAAGAGTATCAGCAGGCGGCGGAAGCCATCAATGTAGCGGCAAAGAGTATCAGCGAAAATATCAAGCAGCGGCCCAAAGCAAGAGAACATTTAATACCTTCCAACAGAGTCAAAGAAAGAGGGAGAAGCCACTCAAACACCCTCAAATCATAATTATTGCACATTTACCTCGCACCAGATCAGAGTTATAGATCCCGAAACACAGTTACTCCTACAGCACCACATCGAGCCTCCAAGGGCCACATTGCACTCCTTTCGATTCAGCTGCCCCTAGCACAACCCAAAAGACTTACCTGCATTTAATTCCAGTAACACTTAGGTTTTAGAAAAGACCTTCAGCATACCTGTTTAGGTCATTTGTAATGAATGACTTTCTGATATTTTGCTTATATATACCACCCTGAACGATGTAGTGAGGGGTTGGTTGGTTAGTTAGTGAGTCCAAGACATTGCTTAATCTTCTTCTCAGCAATTTCTCCAAGCAGAGACCCGCACTGTAACTGTCATACTTTCTATAATCAAAGACTGCTGAAAGCATGGATTTCGGAACTGTTTGATGTGTCTAATTGGCCAAGGAGTGACTACGGAATTCTTGTGCTTCTAGATGATTCAATAAGTGTTTCTCACCTCTGTTAATTTTCATGTTTTTTCCACCGTTCCGCCATCTAAATTGCAGAAAAAAAGAATAGCTTAAGATTTGTTTAACTACACCTTAAGTTCAATTTCTGCGTTTTTTATGTTTTCATCAGAAATAGCTATGAGCATGTATACTTAAATGATCTTGTTTACGCTGTTTCTTTCACATATGAATGAGAATTTAGGAATTCTTAACTGCTCCTAGATCACCATTCATCCACTTCTCCTCTTTTTCAGTATGATGAAATGATTCTCCTTTTCCTTTCATCTCTGATTTCCATCATTCCATCCCTTCGGTAGATTGATAATTGTATCATGTGCAGCTATCTCGCTCCTTAATCCTCTTATGACCAAGAAGACGCAATAACAAGCCTTAATCCATGACTCCACGCCCAATGGTTTGAAACTTATCACACCTTACCTTGCCTCTTTGCTTGAGAATTCTACCTTCCATCCAAACCCCAAACAAAAAACCCCTGAGCCAAAAGCTAGCCTAAAATCATCAACAAAGTTGAATCATTAAGAGAGAGCCCTCTCTGATTGCAGGTGGGCTAGAACCTGCAATCCAAAGAGTGGTTTGTGGTTACCTCAGCTGTATCCCTAAACAGGAGCCTAGGGACAACCTGAGTGGTAACATAATGGCGACTCCACTGGAGACATCCTCAGATAAATTCATTAAACCAGTCTGCAGCCCTACAGAGGAAGAAACCGACCTGTGAAAGTCTCGGTCAACCTGTGTTGTTGCAATTTTTAGAAAAGTTCCCAAAAAATAGATTAGAAGCTGGCTCCTAAGAAGAAAATGTGTAATACGCGATCAAATCCCGATCCAAATAGCCCAGCTGTTGTTGAAAATTCAAATTTAATTCCTAAGATCATTAGAAAACAAAAGCAAAAATAATACCAAACTGCTGCAAGTCCTGAAACAGTCCAGCCAAGCTGTGTACGAACCCCTGTCAAAGTTCTATTTCGGTCAACCCCAAGTTCCCTTGGTTCATCACCTTCTTCTCCAAGTAGCTCCTCTACACCTTTATCCCATACTGCTACCACTACTATTCCTTCTACCCCGGTTATTCCTGTGATCCCCGCTGCTTTAGCTGTTCCGATTATCCCCATCATCATGGCTAGATATGCACCCCTACAATTACTTGCTAATCCCGGGGCTATGCCTGAGGACTACCAATCAAAAATCACCTATTTCGATTGCACAACCTCCTGCACCGCCCTACAACATACAAAGAAAATGCAGGATTATTTCGAGAGTTATGAGATTGACGATGAGAGTGTGAGAATGAAGATTTTTGTCCAAAGTTTGACCGGTGATGTTAGAACCTGGTTTAGGGCACTTCCACCCAATTCTATAGCAAACCCTGAAGCTTTATACCAGACATTCGTTAACAGATGGGAGAAAAAGAAAGACCCCCTGCATATACTATCTGAGTATGATACTATCAAAAGAGGACCTGGGGAAGCTGTTCTGGATTACTGTGCCAGATTTAACAATGTTTACAATGCAATACCACGAAATTTAAGACCCCCACCTGACCTCGCGTTATACAAATTCCCGGATGGCTTTGATGCTGAGATGGCATATCAATTGAGGGAAAGAGCCCCTCAAAGCCTCGCAGAAATGCAAGATGCTGCAGTGAGTGTGGAAGCAAGTCTAATTGCTAAAAGAAACAAAACTAGAACTGAGAGAAGAACCACTTTCAAAGAAGAACCCTCAGCCTTTGATCAAAAGCTAGATGCTCTCATCAATGGCATGCACAGGTTGGGAGACAGAGTAGACAGTGTTGAGAGGAAAACTTCATGGGAGGGTCAACAACCCAATGCCATAAGGAACCCAAACTTCAGAAAAACCCAAAACTCAAACGTTGGTAGGGCCAGTCCGGACCACGATATTAGGCCTCCTTTTCAAGAAAACTATGCGAAAGCATCTACATCCGCTGAGCCCACAGACGGGATGCATATGAACCTGATAGATTCAGAAAACGAACAGCAAATCTTCCTCACGGAAGAAGACCGACCATACCTTGATACAAAACAATTTCGCACCAAGTCGAGAGAGTCCTTTGACTTTAAACAAGGATATGATACCGCTATATACGAGGTACACAAGCAATACAAATTAAGAACAAGGACTATTGACGTTCCCCCACCTAGCAGAACAAGAGATAGCAAACAGCTCAACAAAACTAAAGGGAAGATCACCAACAATCAACCAGCTGACAGCCCTGTCCCAAACCCTCATCAGGTTACTGTGGAGGATGTAACAGAGACACACTCTCCTATCGATCACCCTCTAACCCCCTCCCACCCAAAAGAAAATCTGAATAGCATCCTCGGACATCTTCCCAAAATAGAGATACCACAAACGGTCACACACCGTGACACTGACATTCCAAAAGAGAACATAGAGAGTATTCCTGAAAAAGAGAAATTCACCACTGTCAACGCCAAGAGCTCATTGGAAAAACCATTCAGTTTAGAAGGAGAGATTGGAAAACTCAAGATTTCCATTCCCCTCTCAGAACTGGCTAAGCATGATGTATATAGACAACAAATCCAAAGGTCCCTTCAATTACCAGAAGTAAGGGATGATGTAAACGTTTTAGATGATACCCATGAACTACTGTTCGGGCCAGAAGTTGACAGAAAAACAACATATGGACCTGTTCCACCTTTCTATGTCAGCCTGCACATACATGACAAAATACTGCATAAGGCTATGTTTGACTCAGGTGCCTCACATAACCTTATGCCCAAAGCTGTAATGGAATGGTTGAACCTTGATGTCACAAGGCCGTACAAAGACCTGTATTCCTTTGATTCAAGTCAGGTCAAATGTTTAGGTTTGATCAAAGACCTTTGTGTCTCTATAGTCTAGTTCCCAAACAAGACAATCTTAATGGACGTAGTAGTAGCCGACATTCCCACAAACTATGGTATGCTTCTATCCAGATTGTGGGGAGCAAAATTGCAAGGATCCCTTCAACTCGACCTCTCTTATGCCACTATATCTGTCTTTGGGCAACCAAAGAGACTATATAGAGAAACATTAATGAAGTATGTGGTAAGCAGTGAGGAAAACCCCCAAAATTTTCCAATATACTCAATCCATTCTGATATGGATTCGTTTATTTTATTTAATGATAACACCAGCCCTCCAACTGATGATAAGTTGATATCTTTGGAGCAAGGAACCTACGTCAATGAAAAAATGGTTGCCAATACCCATGAAATTGTCTCAACAGCTAAGGCAACCAACAAATAGCAAGAAGAAAATCCCGAAACAGAAATTACCAGTCCACCCATTCCCCAAACAACTGAAACTCTCAATACAAACCTCGAACGAGAAGCCACATGGTATTTGGAGTTTGGTGGCTCAGTTAACAAGTTAGGAGCAGGGGCTGGAGTGTGGATTTACAATACTCATGATAATCGCGCACAAGGCCATGCCTATAGACTCAATTTCAAATGTACAAACAATATGGCGGAGTATGAAGCTCTTCTCTTAGGCCTGAAGTTGCTCAAAACCATGGGAGCTACTACCGTCTCCATCCTAGGTGATTCGGACTTGATTATACAACAGATAAAGGGTAACTTTGTCACTAATGATAGTAGAATGAGAGCTTACAGAGGTGCTGCCACCGAATTACTCAACGCCTTCAGTGAAGTTAAGCTGGCCAAAATTGCACGAGATCATAATATTCATTCCCATAGCCTAGTAACCTTTGCTAGCACATGCAAGCTTCCCTTTGAACCAAATCACCATTTCACCGCGGAAATAAAACACAGACCTTCGGTCCCTAACAATGTCAAGGACTGGCAAGTATTCCAAGATGATGCCCAGATTAACAATTTCTTAACTCTGGAGGATGAATTCTCCAACACAAACATTGACATGGATGTGATGGCCGAATCACAACAATTAGCAGAAGAAAACCACCTGACTCTAACAACTGCAACAACTAAACAAATCCTAAGCCCAACTGTTTTCAACAGTACAAACATAGGACAGCTAAAACAAGTTTGTTCAGAGAAAACAACCAAGATAAAGGATGACTTTATTGATCTGAAAGGTAATGTTCTGCCTGCTGGGCTTACTCCATTGGAAGACATGTTTGATGACAACGATGTGCCCAAAAAACCAAAGATGGAACCTTTGAATGCTGCCATAGAAGAACACAACATAGGAACAACAGAACATCCCAGAATGATTAAATTATCCAAAAATCTGCCTCCTGACCAAAAACCGAAATATGTGGATTTGTTCAAAGAATTCCAGGATGTATTTGCCTAGAGTTATGAGGACTTGAAGTCCTATGACACTTCAGTAATCCAACATACCATTCCCTTAAAACCAAATCAAAAGCCGTTCAAACAAAAACTTAGAAGAATCAACCCCATGCTTCTTCCCTTGATTGAAAAAGAAATAAAGAGAATGTTTGAAGCAGGTATCATTGCACCCATCAGATTCTCTGAATGGGTGTCTAACTTAATGCCCACTAGAAAAAAAACAGGAGAGATAAGACTGTGTGTAGACTTGAGAAATTTAAACCAGGTCTCTCTAAAAGACCGCTACCCCTTGCCCAAAATGGATCATATCTTGCAAAGAGTAGTGGGTTCCTCTAGAATTTCTTTACTAGATGGATTTTCAGGATTTAACCAAATCCTTGTTCACCCAGATGACCAGGATAAGACAACGTTTACCACACCCTGGGGAACATTCAAGTACGTTAAAATGCCTTTTGGGCTGAAAAAAGCCGGTGCTACCTTTCGAAGGGCAATGGATATTGCGTTTGCTAAGGAGATACATGATTTCCTTGTAGTTTACCTTGATGATCTGACCCCATTCTCCAAATCCGACCAAGAGCACCTTAAGCACTTAAGGCAAATTTTCATGACATGTAGGAAATAGGGCATTTCCTTGAACAGTAAGAATTCCCTGTTTGCCCTGGAGGAAGGCAAACTTTTAGGGAATATAATATCAAAAGATGGGATTAGAATTGACCCGGAAAGAATTCAAGCTATCCTTCAAATCCCTTATCCAAGAAACATAAAAGAATTGCAAGCATTCCTCGGAAAGATCAACTTCCTGAGGAGATTTATCCCAAATCTAGCCAAACTAATAAGGCTATTGAGCAACATGTTGAAAAAGGATGCCAAGGTAAAATGGTGTCTTGAAGCCAAGCAGGCTTTTGAGAGTATAAAAACTGCCCTAACTCAAACACCTGTCCTTACCAGTCCTCAATTCGACAGATATTTTATCATCTTTTCCTTCGCATCTGAACACACTATAGCTGCTGTCCTTCTGTAGAAAGATGATCAGGGCAACGAGAAGCCAATTTCTTTCTTCAGCTGAGCTTTGAGAGACGCACCCTTGAAATTTTAGATCATGGAGAAGTAAGCCTATGCCCTGGTCAAAGCCATCAAAGATTTCAGAATTTACATCCTATACTCCCATGTGATTGCCTATGTCCCTAATGCTGTTGTAAAGGATATACTAACTCAAGAGGGACTGGAAGGCAAAAGAGGCAAATGGATTGCCAGTATCCTGGAATACGACATTGAAATAAAGCCCACTAAGCTCATAAAAGGACAAGGGTTAGCCAAACTAATGTCCGAAACAAACTTGCAAGCATTAGACATTAATCAACTGGACGATGAACCGGAGCTGGCGACTCCACAGATCAGTGAAACCTTCATGCAATCCCCTTGGTACGCTGATATTTGCTTTGTATTGTTAAACTTGTGTGCTCCCCCAAGATTGTCGAGAACCAAGAAAATATTTTTAAGGATGAAATCATCAAACTTTTGTGTCGTAGATGGTGCTTTATTTTGGAAAAATCATGAAGGTATTTTGCTTAAATGTTTAACTATAGATGAAATTAAAAACATCATGAAAGAATTCCATGCAGGGGACTGTGGAGGACACATATTAGAAATCCACGGCTGACAAGATCTTACGGGCTGGTTATTACTGGCCCTCTTTGTTTGCAGATGTAAAGAAGTTTACTGCCTCATGCCACAAATGCCAAATCTTTGAAGGCAAAAGAAAACTACTGCCCTTGACCCTTAAGCCCATTTCAACTGAGAAACCTTTTCAACAATGGGGTCTTGACTTCATTGGAGAAATCCATCCCTCTTCCTCAGGCCAACACAAGTGGATTTTAACAGCCATTGATTATTTCACTAAGTGGATTGAAGCCATCCCATGTAGGCAAGCCAATGACTCCACCATTATCCAATTCCTTGAGAGCAATATCCTTTCTAGATTCGGCTGCCCTGAGAAAATTATTACTGACAACGCAACTGCTTTCAAATCCAAAAAAATCATCAACTTTTGCCATAAATACCACATCACCTTAGGCCACTCCACAGCTTACTACCCTCAAGGTAATGGCTTGGTCGAGTCTTCCAACAAAAGCCTAATCAATATCATAAAGAAACTGCTGGAAGAAAACAAAAAGAACTGGTACAAGAAGCTCACAAATGCTCTATGGGTAGACAGACTTTCCACCAAGAAATCCATTGGGATGAGCCCTTATGAACTTGTATATGGCATGGAAGCCAAGTTCCCTTCATCTCTGGGCATACCTACTATCAAATTATTGCAAGAAATTCAAGATGAACTGAATGACATGCAGAGAAGAGTTAATCAAACCATTCACCTTCAGCAAACCAGAGAACAAGTCTTCAACAAAGCTCAAATACTGCAGGAAAAACTCAAGAAAATGTTTGATAAGAAGACCAAAGCAATGGATTTCTGGGTGGGAAGCAAAGTTCTAAGATGGGATTCACGAAGAGAAGACAAGGGAAAACACACAAAATTCGATTTTTTGTGGAAAGGTCCGTACATTATCAGCGTTGTGCAAGGCAATAATACCTATTTTCTCAAATCTCCAGATGGCAGCACAGCTGAAGAAGGCCCGGTCAATGGCCAAATGTTGAAGCACTACAATGATCCTCTTGATTGAAAGGAGCAGATGGTGTTTTATCTTGTACATATTTGTATATACCATTATTTTGATTTTTTGTAAGAACCCATAATGTTGGAGCACGCAGAAGAAAGCAGGCAGTGCTTTACAGTTCAACAGCAGCACAAGCGAAGGAAAGAGTTGTTAACAAGTCTAAAGGTTCAAATCAATCCAACGTTCAGGAAGAAGACGTTCAAAACAGAGCAATAACAAAAAAGCAAGGCATTCTGACCTACTGTTCTTGCTTCTCACAAGGAGAAACCATCCCCAAATGGAGCCACTGTTAGCCTCATGCTGCAACAGCTTACTCATATTTCATGATTGACATTTTTACAGGCCAAATATGTCATACTTTGCATGCTGCAATGCTCCATATTTGTTTAGCAGTCTCCAAGCGAAGAAGGCTACTCAGAGTTCATTTAATTTCCTTCCAAATTTTGAGAAGTTATTCCGGTGTCGCCAATTTTCAGTTAAAGGGAGGTCCAAACAATTTAATCTTGGTCTCCCTAGGTTTAAATTTCCTGTTTTAGAATATAGAGAATGAAAATATGTCCAAACAGCTTAATCTTGGTAGATTCTTAGATAGGTAGAGAATCAAAGGAGCCCAACAGCTTAATCTGGGCCCTCAGACGAAATAAGGGTAGTCTGTAGATAAGAAAGCATGAAAAGGAAAAATTGAAATGATGGGTTTGCAAGTCTAAGTGCACCCAAATCAAATGAAGAAAAAATGTTAGGTAAAGTAGGTTGGGTAGGTAGTTTTGAGGTTGCTGAATCTTGATTGCTGATCAGTTCCAGGTTCCAAGTGTCATCTTTGCTCAGGACACAATCAGCAGGAAATTCTATGCGAGAAGCTCAAAAACAGGTATAACTAACTTCCTTTCTCCATCTCCCCCAATCATTAACTAACTTCCCCAAAAGAGGTCAAGATCTGCTTGATACCTCTTAAGTTACATCATTTTCATAGCACTAGCTTGGGTAAAGATCTGCTTTACTCAAAGATATTCCATACTCTCTCTAAAAGGTTATGTCCCTTCGTAACAGCCTAAGATCTCCTGAACTTAGTGCTTTCTCACCATCTCCATATTAACTACTGACATTATTATTTAACTCCCTATATTTTCCAATCCCCCTACTAAAATTATGTAAATCATCCCCTATGTAAATATCCCTCCCCCTGGTGGAAAAATAACCATAAGTACCCCCGGGAATTGCTCAGTTTACCTGAAACTTAGAAACAACCCTCATGCTGCCCCTTCAAACCATATTCTAAATACAATGGACTCCTTCTAGAGTATAAACTTCCTTTGAGGTGATCGGACTCCTTCGAAAGCCTCAAATGCCTTTCAGACCCACTTACTCACCCCTTCCGACCGCAACAAACCCCTTGCCGATTTCCTTAACACTCCGCAGATCCTAGTAAGCCAGCTCGCATCGCAATATCGCAATTTTCTCACCACCTAAGTTATAACCCTTCCGTCGTCACCCGACGCGATATTGGCAATCGGCGATCGCAAGCGCCAAATGTCCAACTGAAAACACCTTCCCGTTCCCCGCCGATGCGATATTGCGATCGCATCGGAGAAGTTCATCGCATCGCCTTCAGTATCAACACCCCACCATGTCACTTTTGTACTAGGGACCCACCGCAGGCTGACGTCATCCGCCGTACTGCTGACGTCATGCTGATGTCAGTAGCCAGAAAGCCGAAAATTTGCGCAGGAAGAGAAATCGCACTTCAGAGCTCCAGAACAAGAAACAGAGGATGTTTTCGATGCGCGATTAGCACGAAGCGCTAATCGCGCAGCGCTACGGGAAATAGACCGTTTTGGGGAATCTTTTGATTCCTTGGCCTGTTTTGCGCCGAAAAGGCCCGAAATCGCTCGAGCGTGCCATATTAATCCGCTTTAAAGACAACAAAGGACCATTGATAGAGATTAAAGTGTATCAGATCAAATCATCAGGGAACAAGCGTGTCAAAGAGTATCAGCAGGCGGCGGAAGCCATCAATGTAGCGGCAAAGAGTATCAGCGAAAATCTCAAGCAGTGGCCCAAAGCAAGAGAACATTTAATACCTTCCAGCAGAGTCAAAGAAAGAGGGCGAAGCCACTCAAACACCCTCAAATCATAATTATTGCACATTTACCTCGCACCAGATCAGAGTTACAGATCCCGAAACACAGTTACTCCTACAGCACCGCATCAAGCCTCCAAGGGCCACATTGCACTCCTTTCGATTCAGCTGCCCCTAGCGCAGCCCAAAATACTTACCTGCATTTAATTCCAGTAACACTTAGGTTTTAGAAAAGACCTTCAACAGACCTGTTTAGGTCAATTGTAATGAATGACTTTCTGATATTTTTCTTATATATACCACCCTGAACGATGTACTGAGGGGTTGGTTGGTTAGTTAGTGAGTCCAAGACATTGCTTAATCTTCTTCTCAACAATTTCTCCAAGCAGAGACCCGCACTGTAACTATCATACTTTCTATAATCAAAGACTGCTGAAAGCATGGATTTCAGAACTGTTTGATGTGTCTAATTGGCCAAGGAGTGACTACGGAATTCTTGTGCTTCTACATGATTCAATAAGTTTTTCTCACCTCTGTTAATTTTCATGTTTTTTCCACCGTTCCGCCATCTAAATTGCAGAAAAAAAAGAATAGCTTAAGATTTGTTTAACTACACCTTAAGTTCAATTTCTGCGTTTTTTGCCCAATCCTTTTCCTTCATAGCCCATCTTGAACATTAGTGTTGTGTTGTGTTACATTCTTTCCACATAGTTAATAGGGGGTTTGAGGGGTACCCGTAACCCGGTTGGGTGGACCCACCTATGGTTTTGTGCATGATTTTCACACATGTTTTTTGGACGCGATGGTTTTCGGTCCATGGTTTTGGACGCGATGGTTTTCGGTCCATGGTATTGGATGCTTCGGCATGTATAAATATGTATTGTAACATTGAAAGGAACATAATGAAAAATCAAGCTGGTAGTCCCGGTTTTGGGATCCAGTGGGAAATCTCTGTGTATATGTGTTTTATGTATTATGCTCTCGCATTTTTATTTTTCTTGTGATTTAGAATTCGTATGTAGGTAATTTCTGTATGGGGTTAAAACCTACACAAGTTCGGTATTTGAGATGTTTCCAAAGGAAAAACAGGAGGTTTTACATAGAATCACGTCGAAACCTGCAGAAGCTATGAGCCCTGAAGTAGTGACAGCTGAGGGGGGTGTGCTAGAGGTTGTTAGGGAGGCAAAGGGAGCTGCTCTAGAGGTTGTAGAGGTATTAGCTGCAGTTCCCAAATCACCATGGACACCTAGAATGAAGTCGACCCCAATCAAGGAGAGTTTGAAGGATAAGAAGGGAAAATAGGCTGCCATACTGGTGCACACATTGCCTAGAAGAAACCCACAAAAGGACAAGCCCACCACATAGGAAAAGGGTAAAACCAATTAACCTAGAGCTAGAGGAGGAAGAAATTGAGGACATTTGGATGGATAATGAGGACTTGGGGGTAGAAGTGGAGGAAGTTGAATTCCAGGGTTATGACCCTATCATTACGTTGCCCGAATACATCCCTTCACACAAGGGAAAGACCAAGGTGCCAAAGGACATTGACGAGAGCAAGGTCATCTTGCACGCTCCATTGCTGCCGGACGAGATTGTCTTTGAAGGACCGTGATTGGGTTGGGTTCCTCTGTTAAAAGTGGAAGATTGGGACTTAGCTGACCATGAAAAGTTCCCACACTTAGTGCTAGAGTAGCTAATTCACCGGATTATTGACACAACCACCGGGATGAATGCATTGGAACCACGGGAGTGGCTCAAGGGAGTAGACAAGGCAGGCCTTCTCAACCTACTATGGGTGTCGCACTACAATCGCACCCCCATTACAGTATTGGTCATCAACTAGTTGCTATGCTTGGTGCATGATGGGTGTCTATGGCTGGAGGAGCCAATACCAATCACTGACAGATTGATCCATAGGATCACGCGGCTACCCCACATAGGGGAAAATCCGGCCATGATGTTTGGTGAAAAAGGTGGCAAGTTGGCCCTTGCAGAGGTAATGAAGCAGAAATTCAAGCTCATAAAGAAGCCGCGAGGCTATGCCATCTCAAGTATCAGTGACCCTGCAGTCAAGGTGACCATGCAGATTTGGGCAAGAAAGGTTATGAGGAAGTGTCATGCAGATGAAGTGCCAGCACCTATCATTGCTCTTACGGCCCAATGCACCAGAGGAGTCTAGTTCAATTGGGTGCACTATCTTTGTGGTGAGTAATTTGTGAACTATTGTGAGGCATAGGATCTCAGCAAGACTTTCCACTATGTGTGGCTCTTGCTGTTTATTGTATTAGTAGCCTAGGAGCTGTTGGAAGATAGTCAATTCCCCTCGGTTGTGCCATAACTGCCAGAATTAGCAACATACGCTTCGCTGTGGGTGACCAAGGGTGCTCAATGCATCAAGGATAACAAGATCTTCTAGATCTTGATGGAAATGAACATCTGCATGGCTATCAATTGCAAACCATGGTTGTCACCTACTGTGTTCACCAACCTACAGGAGTATGTCGAGTTCAAGGAAGACTTTCACCACATATCAATTAGGGCACAAAAGGAGCCTGAACAAACATGGTATGAATTGCCTTACTTGGAAATGGATGACGCAATTGATGCAATACTTGATCGTTGGCCGAAAGAGTGGTGCACTACCTCAGACTTGGCAGTGGGGTCAAGCAAGTCTACCACGCAGCACAAAAAGGAGGAGGCCAAGCTCAAGATGACACAATTGGCCAAGAAAAGGAAGGAGGATACTGACAAGGCCCAGGCAGAGTGTGATGCTGCCCAGCAGATGGAAAAGTAGATAGGAAAAATAGAGCGTGGCTCTGACAAAGGCCCGAGGTCGCTTTCGCCCAAAATAGAGGAAGAAAAGAACGAGAAAATAGAGTAGCAAGGTGCAGACTCACAGACGACGTCAGACTGCATCAAACGTCCAAGGTAATAAGAGAAGGTGGGGTCAGGGAAGAAATTGAAGGCCAGTAATTTGTCGTTGGACCCAATCACCCTCACAAAAGGAGATTTTCATTACATTGGAGACACGGTGCAGGATTCACCACAGAGGCACTAAGGCAGTTCGTGCAGTAGTAGCAGCTACTATTATGGGCTATCTAGACGGGTCTGCAGGAGCTGCAAACCCACGCATCACAGGCTGGCACGGTGTCTGCCAGCCTTGCTATCGTTACTTCAGAAGATGCCGAGATGCTACGTGCGAAGGTCTCCCGCGCGATAGTGCTGCCGTATGGAGCGATGACCATAGAAAATGAAGCCGATATGCCCACTATCAGTGCCCTCAAGGGAGTGGGGTTGAACTTGGTAGTGCTCCATGGCAAGGCACTCCACCTATTACAGGATGGAGTGATCACAGAGCTAAGGGCCCATGAACACTATGCTCTACAGGTGATTAGTGAGCAGAAGATTAATAATGAATAAATGGCCCTACAACGAGACTCTGCCATTGCCGCCGTGACCAAGGTAACCGACCAAAACAAGCACATAGTTTAGGTCGTGGAAGAGGCATTCCGCATCATCCTGGAGTTGGCCATTCCTAAGGAAGAACCGGTCGAGGTGCCATTCACAAGCTTGCTAAAGAGGTGTGCGATGCTCACACAGAATTGGCTAAGGTTTAGCTGGAGCTGAACCCATAGATTACAAAATTACAGTTGAAAGCCTAGCCTTCAACTCTGCCAGAAGTAAGTGAGTAGCATGCAACCACTGTTACAGAGGTGATAGCGGTGGTAGACAGTGTAGTAGTAGACTGCACACAACTTTTTGAACAGTCGTTCGAGGTCTTAACGAGCATGCAGGAGGACCCTAATGTATAGTGGCTGGAGACCAAAGCACAATAACTGTAGCAGTGCTATGACAAAGTAAAAGGTACAACACAAACCATCGCTCTCACGTAGAGACTGGTGAAGCTGTAGGAGGCCAAACAATTGAAAGAATAGGTAGATGTAGTGCAGCACAAGGAGGCAGTGTTGAAGGCACTCTTGAAGCCCTGGTTCGATGAGGATTATTTGGTCACGACCTCTGTTGAAGGAAAGCTTGCTAATCTATAAGCAACTCAGCATAAGCTTCAGGGTGACAATTTAGGACCAGTGACAGAGCAGTTGGTTGAAGAAGCGAAGCAGGCATTCGCACAGTGCATTGCCGAGGTTGTTGTCGTATAGGTCGAGTTGGGAGGTCTTTGTGCCAAGATCTCTACGCTCACTGAGTGACTCAAGGGTGAGTCACCATGTTTGTTTTGGGGGCCCGTTGGGAACGGGTTCCCCCAAGGATAGTTTTGGGGCTAAAATCCCATGTTTTGAGGTAATATGGTAATAAAGTTGTAAAGTCTTTTCATTTTGTGGTCACAGAGCACGAAACTGTCAAGAGTAATAAAGGGTTCTCCAACCTTATTTTGTAAAATGTAAAGTCGACTGTAAAGATCCACCCTTGGTCCATGGACCATGGGATTGTATAAAAAGGAGCTAAGTAAGTAAGCTGTAAGTAGTTAGAAGTGAATAGCAAAGAATGAAGTGGTGAGTCTTCATAGAGGAGTCTAAGTGTTTCAGGTCTTACTGTAGGTAGAGTCTCTGTAGCTGAGTGCACAGAGGCCTAGGGTGGAAGTCCGCAGTTGAGTGCGTAGACCCCTGCAGCTATGTGCGCAGGATGGATAGAGTTTGTATTAATCTGAAGATATCCATAAAGAGAAGTATTTTGCAAATTTTGTGTATTTATTTCTTGTTAATGCATCTGGATATATTGTGTTTTGGGTTTAATTTACAATGTTCATGTGATGCGTGAATGTACGTGACCATATTAGTTAATTAAACACAAGTATGGATATCAATTTACGCGGTGCTAACTATGGTTGATTAGTAAGGTAAGTAAACCGCTTAAGATAACTTGGGAACCTATATAATACACCGAAATAGTAGCACGGAAGTACTTGGACCATAGGTTAAGGCTGCACGAAGGTCGATCATACACCTTCGCGGAGGTACTGAACGGCAGAATAAAGGGTAGACTAACAGAGCCCTTAAAGCTTAAGGACCTTCACAAAAGTAGGAACAAAGGGTATAAACCGACATCACGACCATCTTAGGGTGCAGAAACTTGGTTCTAGCACCCCCCCATACTGCTTCGGGTGAGACTTTGGTCCATTCTACATGGGCTGATGCTGAAAGGGCCAGTAGTGTAGGGACTTATTTGGCTAACTAACACTAAACCTGGGTCAGGCCCCACAAAGCCAACAGACAGACACCCATGCTGATCAAACGACTCATAACATCTCACACTAGCTATGTGCATGGGCCTTAACCTAGTAGAGGGGTGTAGAGGGGCCCACATGGGGTTGTCCCATGCCTATCACATCCCTATTAAATTTTCAAAATTAAGATTAGAGGGCATGCGGGAGAAGCCACACAACCTCCGATGCTAGCCTTCCATGTTGACCAGTTTCACCACATCAAACTATCTACCATCTCGACCTCTACATTGGCTTGCCACATGTTGCACCACAACATCCTGCTCAGACACTTCACATGCCAATGATTACCCGCCATGTCATGTTTCCTTGGTGACACATGGCATGGTCTACATGTCAAGTTGTTGTCATCATGACATAAGCCCTAAAATTGTTGCCTAATAATGACTTGAAGTGCATAATTTTTTTATAAAAATGGCACAAGGGTCCATTTTATCATTATTTTGTCCTATTTAGCCTTTGAATCAACCTAGTGCACTCGTGAAATCAATTTTCTTATTCCAACCTTTCGAGATCAAATTCCAGTTTTTAAATGGTCAATTTTCCTCCTTTTCACATATTCAACCTATTAAAATGACCACCATACTGAATTTCAAGTAAATTCAAGATCTTAAAGAAAACCCTACCTGTACCCAAGCAAAAAACACTCGTTTACTCGGGGAAATCATTCTTTTGGTGAATAAACTCCTTGTTTTATCCAACCAGTTCTATAATTCTTATTACAATCTAAATTTACCTCGAAATTTGCCAAATTCAAGCTTGAATTTCTCATAACACTTTAATTTGACATTTTTGTGTGCCACCTAGTCACAACTCGTAAATTTAAATAACTTTCCCTCCACCTCACTGGTTAGTCCCCTTTATCCACATAACATCCACACATTGGCTAATTAGTCAAACTTGTAAATCTCACTATTGTCATTTTCTTCACTCCACCTCAATTAACTAATCTTGTTTTCATCAAATCCAATATTTCCAATGACAACACCCTGTTGTGCAAATTGTTTACTACATCCCAATGGTTGAGAAATCTAAAGACCCCAATTTCTATTATCAAGATGCCAATGTCCAGGACCCTGCCATAACTACCTACGACATGAGAAAGGTTATCCAATTGGTGTAACATACCTTTGACCTAAATGGGGATCAAAGAAATATATCTAAATCAAATTTAGTCCTAGCAGTGGTCCCACAAGTGTATCACTTCCTAGAAATGGTATCCTAACATGTCAACAAATACCTGCAAAATCAAAGAGTTATTATCTCTTCTCAAGCAGATAAGATAATAATCAAAGTAACGCAAGACACCATGGTCTCATTTCCGGATAGAACAATTATGCATAAGCTAGACAAAGAGATACTTGAAGACCAATGGAAGTCTCTTTCTCCATAGATAAAGCAACAAATGGTCAATGGGTATGTCAATGAAGGAATTGTTGCCCCTTCTGGGCCTCCTCCCTACCACATCATGGTGTTTGATTATATGTCGAATATATCTTTTTCTATGATTTCCAAAGTCCTTGGTCTTAGTACCAATGTTCATATGACAAATATTCTCTTAGGCCTATTAGTCATCGTGTGTCACCCAACCACTAAGGCATGTATAAAATTTGATTTTCCTCAGTTCTTATCTGATGAGATTTATTCCCAGCTAATAGAATTTGAAGAAGGGACCTCTTTATGGTACCAAGCTTAGTCAGTCCACTTATTTATCCACCATAATTATTCCAACCTTGAAAAATTAAATCCCAAGAAGTTATATGAAGAAAATTCCATATTTAAACCTATTTATGAGTGGTTACCCATGGTTAGAAAGCTATAAAATGATTTAGGGTTCTTCAAATATGTGTCGTCATTCATGTCAATTGTCTACACTCTTTTGAATGGTCATCCTTTAACCAAATATCCTCATCTCCTTAGGGATAATTTGAAGTTAACTCCTTATACCAGAATAGGTGAATGGTACCTTTTCCAAGAATATACAATCATCAAATTTCATGGATTTGAAGACAAACCATACCAGTTGTAGACATTCCTAACTCCCCATAAATTTTCTCTAGGGGCCATAAGGCAGAGGTTTAGTAGTGATAATTTAAATTTTACTTCCAAGAAGGAAGTTGACACTTTCAACCTACCTCATGAAGTGGGCCCATTTGTGGTCAATGCAATGAATGTCTTAAATCTAGTTGAGAATATCCTACAAATCTTTGATTTTCCACAAGTATGAGCACAGAAGTATGACCCTCATAACGTCAATTATGAGAGAAGAAAGGATAAATATAGAGAAAAACATAAGCATGACCCAAATACAATACTAGAATATTGTGCCATTAAATCTACTTTGGAATAGATTAAAACAATCTTACATCTAGTTGAGTCAAGTACATCTCGTCTCTTGAGAAAGAAAAGGACCACTTTAGAACTCATGGACATAGATCAAGGGGAGGAGCCTAGCTCCAAGAAATCCAAGGGAGAAGTAGTGGAAAGAGATGATGAAGATACAAAGTCAAAATAATTAGTGTTGTATAATAACCAGGTGGTAGCCTAGTCAAAGAAATATTTTAATATTGAGCATATTCCATCTTCTATGTCAACATCCAAAGCAATAGAGTCAGGTGAGGTTTCCAAGACTGGACAAGTGTGTAGAATAGTTTCAAGAAATGGATAAACTAGTAACCAAAGAAAGGAAGATAGATATAAGGATAGAAAAAAACCAACCACTTCCTCGAATGCAAGTCAAGAGTGCATTGGATCACGAAAGTGGAATCTTCAAGTTGGCAGTGTTAAAATCCAAGGAAAAGATAGCCAGTTCCATGGAGGAATGCAAACTTCATCAAATATCCCCGCAAGTAGATCATATTCCATCCATATATATCATGGATTTGGATATGCAAGTGACTCATATGATGCATAGACATATGCATATAACTAATGCCATGACAAGAAAATTGCAGGAAACATACAATAAGGTGAGGAGCCAGCTGAAGTATGAGAGGATGGTATGTAGATCTAGGAAAATGAAGATAAAAAACATGGAGGACAAAATAACCCACTTGGATACATATCCTCATGAATTCAAGTACTATAAAACTATGTTGGAGGACAAGGATAGAGAGATAACTCTCATGAAAAAGCAACTCAAAATCCTAGATGAACACCCCGTGCAAACTAATGATCAAGCAGAAGTAGAAAGATAAATCAAGAGCTAAAGAAAACGTTGTTGGGAGAAATATTGAGAGGGGGGGGGGGGGTGAATCAGTATTTAAACTTTCACAATAGTGATTTTCTTTTTCAAATTGTATACGTTATTTTACTGAAACCAACCAGCGTATGTCCATGCCTATAAAGGATGAAACCAACATATAGATAATAAACTTTGATAAACATCTAATTCATTGTATTAAATCAGAGTGTGATGCATTTAATAAGTATTAAAAAGATGCAGTAAGAACATAATAAATCAACACACATAAGCAACACACATGAACACCGGGAGTTTTCAAGTGGAAACCCAATGTGGGAAAAAACCACCATGGTTGTCATCTTAGTCTTCAATCTTCTTATAATAAAAAGTGTTTACAAGTTTTGTAGTTGTGTAGATTTTTTCCAGTATGCATGCATCTACCTGCTGAAGGCTACAACCTTCATTCATTTTCTAGCTTCTACTCGAAGGGAACTCCAATTCCCTAGCTCTTGTACTGGCTGATATGTTTACGAGTATGTAGGCATTGGCCTACAGAAAGATACTACCTTCACTCTTCCTCAAGGGACCACACTTCATAAATTTTCAAAATGGATACTCCTGGTACACAACAACACAATATGTAAGCCATGTTTCATCAAATTTTCATATTGGACCCATCAGTAACATTGAATCTCAAAATCAATCACCACTGTAATACAACCATCAAATACAAATGCATCAACCAATAATCAGTCAATCTGAACAGTTAGATCACTATCACTAGAACACAAAGATGAACCTAGAACATTGCATAAACAACTAGAACCAACTGCAACATCAAAAATCATATGTCATAATGTATATGCTACTTCAATGAAGCCAACATGCATGTATACGCTACTTTTTGTAACCCAACCTGCATATACCTCTAAAGATATTGAATCATAAAACATCTGAACCAAAAACTATACCAACCAATTACATTTTGAAGATCTAATGTCATATTACAGAGTTCTAAATAGATAGCAGAAAAGATCGCCCTTCTTACTCAATCAATAAATCAACCAGACTCAATCTCCTTATACAACCAGTTTTACTTCCAGATCTAAAGAAGACATCATTGGCAAACAACAATAAAACAACAACATTGATCAGATAGATCAATCATTTTTGAACAACAAACTTTTCTTCTGCATACGCTACTTGGAAGTGTTGAACCAACATGTATACATGCCTTCACCAAGGCTAACCAACGTATAGATCTGCAAACAATAAATTATAACTTCACGACTATTCCAGACTTTAGATATACCCAGATCATAGCATATAAAGGATAAAAAATGAATTAGCAATCAGATCTAGACTATCTATTATTAGATCATACAATGATAAGTCATTTCAGGTCTCATGATCCTAATCCAACATTATATCCAAGGTTGGACAATATATTTCAGATATATATCATAACTGTAGCCCTTACAACCCAAGATATACTTTAGATAGAAGTATTCATGAAAAACCCTTTCACTAGCACACTTATCCCTTTTATCTTCTCCTCCTTATATACTTAGAGCGTTTTTCAATACCTCAGACTAAAACAACATTTAGAACATGTGGTACCCTTAAACATGATCAAATAATTGTAGTTCTGCTCAATATTGTGGGCTAATACCATGGTATGGACCCTTGGTATTCTTTAACCTTAATTTTCCATCCCATACATTCTTTTCTTCTTTTGAAATTGCGTGCATACATATATGCTCCTTTTGTTCTCTGAACCCGCTTGTATACACTACTTGGACTAGGTGAACCAATGTATACAACTTAATACAACTTAAAACATTCTTTTTCTTCAATTGCTTGATTATGATCTGTAATCCTTCGTTCCATCATCCTATTCTTCTATGCCATTACTCTGTTACCGCTAATTGACCTGTTACAATGTGAGTTTCCCTTTATCAGTTTTGAATTGACTTGCGTGTGGGTTTCCATAAAGGACAACACATGTACCATAATTCCAACAATCTTCTCCTTTGGACTTGATGGAAACCGTATTGGTGTTGATCACTTCAAGTTGTAGAACCTGTTAGATATATCAAGAAACACCAAGATACTCTCCCCCTTTGACATCAAGGGAAAAGGAAGGACAAAGATATTCTCCCCCTTAGTACATGTTGAGATGCACTATACTATACATGCTCCCCATGAGCACATGCAGAGTCTGCATAAATATTTTTCAAAAGAATAACATGAATCTATAACTCAACTATGTGAGTATGATCTTCCTATCACCATTGACTCATACATACATCAATCACCCAACCAAGTGAGGATATACCAAATGTTCATATATGACTGAAAAATTGCAATTATTACATCATCCTTCCCATGGCTAGTGGGGGTACAAATTACATCATATGTCCCAAAAGGACTCATTCATAATAGAATATGACAAAAAGAGACATATTATTACACCATAGGTCTTTACATGACCTTTACAACAAATGATATTAATAACTAAGTTCATAGCTGAATTCAGCAACCATAATGCCAAAAATGCATAATTTTTTGAAGGCTAATGATTCCCTTGAACCTGTGCTACATGTGCATTGTCAACAATGCATTCATCAAGGCATCTTCATCAATCAAATAAATATCAATGAGAAAATCATATCAGTAGACTGTAACCATCAATATTAGACTACACACCCATGTCAGAAATTGATTTTGAGTCTGACCCACTGTTTTTCTATTAGAAAAACACATACGTCACTATAGGCATAGAAACTCGCGTATATATGTGATTCTGCTTCATGAGATCTGTGTATAGGAAACATTCCTCTAAAAACTAGTTTTAACAACATGATGAGGCAGAAAAAACTCCCAGCTTTTGCCTGAGATATTCAAATGCTTCTCTAGGAAGAGGTTTGGTAAATATATCAACAACCTAGTCTTTGGAGGGAACATACTCCAATTTAACCTTTTGTTCAAGCACTTGTTCTCGTAGAAAGTGGTACTTAATGGGTATGTGCTTGGTAAAGGAGTGCATGAAATGATTTTTTTTAAATACTAATAACACTTGTATTTTCACATAGGATGGAGATGGGTGGAGTGCATGTGATTTGAATATCTTTTAATGTTTTCATCATCCGGAGTAGTTGTGTGCAACAAGATGCAACAACCACATATTTTGCTTCAGCTATAGATAGGGCAATCGAACTTTGTTTCTTGCTAAACCAAGATACTAATTGTGATCCCATATAGAATGCACCTCCACTAGTGCTTTTTCGGTCATCAACATTTCCAGCCCAATGTGCATTTGTATATGCATGAAGAGTGATATATGTATCTTTAGGATACCATATACCAAAGTCTTGAGTTCCTTGGAGATATTTGAATATTCTTTTTACATCCTAAAGATGTGATTCCTTTGGATTGGCTTAGAATCTTCCAACAATTCCTACTGCATGCATGATATTTGATGTGGTACCTATTAGATAAAGTAGACTTCCAATCATAGATATGTACTCTAGCTGATTCACTGTAGGATATTCATGATTAGAATTGAGACTATATCATGTTACCATTGGAGTGCATACTGGTTTGGAATATTCCATTTCGTACTTCTTTAGACTTTACTTGATATATTTAGTTTGTGAAAGAAAGATGCCATCTTTTGTTTGTTGCACTTGTAAACCAGGAAAGTAGGTTAGTTCTCCAAGTAAAGAAATTTCAAATTATTGTTGCATAACAGAAGCAAAGTTTTGACTCAGATTCTTCATTACTACCAAAGATGATATCATCAACATAAAAAACAATAATTAGCAGTTTATCATTCTCAATTTTTGTATATATGTTGTTGTCTGCAAATCCTTTTGTGAAACCTTGTTGTTGAATATATTTGTCAAGACGATAATACCATGCCCTAGAATCTTATTTCAATCCATATAAAGCCTTTTTAAGTTTGCATACAAGCTTTGCATCATTTCCCAGAATGAATCCCTCTGGTTGTTCAACATATACTTCTTCTTCTAAATATCCATTAAGAAATGCATATTTTACATCCATCTTATAAACTTTGAATTTTTGAAAACTTGAAAGAGAAAGAAACATTCTTATGGCTTCAAGCCTAGCAATAGGTGAAAAAGTTTCTTCAAAGTCTATACCTTCTTGTTGAGCATACCCTTTACAAACAAGCCTTTCTTTATTCCTAATAACCTCTCCATCTTCATTCAACTTATTCTTGAATGTCCATTTTGTTCCTATAACATTTTTATCACGACGTCTAAGAACTAATTCCCTAGTATTATTCTTTTCAATTTGGTCAAGTTCTCCATTCATGGCCTTAACCCAACATTCATCTCTGCTGACTTAATTTACATTTTGTGGTTCTATGGAGGATAGTAATGCTAGATAACTGGAAGATCTACAAGAGTTCTTCTTGTTTGTACTCCAGACCCTTTTTCTCCTAGAATTTGAGATTCTGGATGATTCTTTTTTAACATACCTAGATGGAGCATTTTCCTTGTCAGATGTATCTTCCTCTGATGCTTCATTGGTTTCTTCCTCTATATCATTTTGATTTGATATTGGAAAGAATTCACTGTCTTCATCATCATTATCATCTTCCTATGTTGATGTCACCTGTTTTGTATTTCTGCATGCTTCATCGATTACAACATCAATGCATTAAAAAAAAATTGAAGTCTCTTATTCATTTACTTCTAGATGAATAACCAAGAAATATTCCTTCATATGTTGTGGGTTCAAACTTACCAAGCTTTTCATCAACCTTTTTGATGAAACATTTGCTTCCAAAAACTCTGAAGTGTTTTACAGTAGGAGGCTTACCATAGAAAAGTTCATATGGAGTTTGATCACTATTTAAACGTACATGAGCTTTGTTGAGAATATCTACTGCAGTATGTGCATCTTCACCCCAGAAGGTGTCAGGAGTTCTAGACTCATCAATCATATCTTGAGCCATTTGTTGAACTATTCTATTCATTGTTTCCACCACACCATTTTGTTGAGGATTTCTAGCAACAAAGAACTATCTCTTTATTCCATGTTGTTCACAAAATTCATAAAAATCATCTGATATGAATTCTCCTCCCCGATTAGATATGAGACATTTGATTTTTAGATCTAATTCATTTTCAACTAAATCTTTGAAGACCTTAAACTTTTCAAATGCTTCATCTGTATGCTTTAGTAAACCAATCTAGCACATTCTAGAAAAATCATCAATGAATAAAATGTAGTATTCTTCTCCATGAGGTGACTTTTTCCTTGTTGGCCCACACAAATCAGTATGATGAGTTCAAGAGGCTTACTTGCTGATCCTTCTTTGGCATTGAATTGAACTCTAGTTTTCTTACCGAATTGACATGGTTTGCAGATGGTATTTTCTGGGATGATGATATCTGGAAGATCACAAACCACTTTGAGCCTGCATGATTTTATTATTTGAGAAAATCTTAGATGCCCCAATCTTCTGTGCCATAACCAGCTCTCTTCTTTTTTTCTTAGATAACATTGTTCTTGGCCTCCTTTTAGTATATATAGATTTCTTGGAGTTCTTGTACCTTTGATTAGGGTATTTCTTGTGTCAAGCTCATGAACCACACATTCTTTTGATCAGAACACAACTTCATTTCCTTGATCACACATTTGACTAACACTCAATAAATTATGCTTTAAACCATCAACATACATAACTTTTCCAGCTTTAACCTTTTCTTTTAGATAAACATAACCTTTAGCCTTAATGACAACTGGTCTGTCATTTCCAAAAGAGACATTCTTTTCCTTTTCTAAAGCATTATATGAAATGATTTTATATTTATCACCTGTCATGTGTTTTGAGCATTTGCTATCAATGTACCACTGATTTTCTTTTCCTTATACAAATAGATCTATGCCACATCTTTCTGATTGTAGTTCCTTCTTTTTCCATACCTTGGAGTTGGATGATGTTTTCTCCTTTTGATATGTTGGCCAAAATTTGCTCCTGCATTTAGCTTCTTCACGACCAAAGTTATTGCAAAATGAACATTCAATTTGATCTTCAAGAGGAGAAATGTTATTGTAAGAGATCTTCTTGATTCTGATCACGCTCCTTTGTTTTCTTGCTTCTCTAGTCATGATAGTTTTGTAAGCAACACATTGAGCAACCTTATGACCAAAGTTATGGCATGAAAAACATTGTCTGTTAAATAAGAAGTTTCTATGATCATAAAATCTCTTGGTATTGTTCACCTTTCATTTGGGGAATTTTGAGGTCTAAAATGGGCCTCCTAAGGAAATTATAAATTAATAGTGGAAATAATAAAATAATATTAGATTACATCATCATATTTTAGAGGGAGAAAAAGAAAAAAATATTTTTTCAACTCGTATTTTCAACTTATCTCCCTATGGGTTTACTCAAATTTCGAGCGGAAACACTCATTGGATTCCAAATTTGGTTCCTCATCCAAGGAGTACCCATGTTGCATACCTTTGATGGGCCCTACTACATGAAAAATGAGAAATACATGAAAAACGTGATTGTAATCATGTTGTTTCATGTGTTTCTCATTTTTCGTGTATCGGAGTTAGCCAAAAGTATACAACATGGGTACTCCTTGGATGAGGAATTAAATTTTGCATCCAACGAGTACTCACACTCAAAATATGAGTAAAACCTTAGAGAGGTAAGTTGAAAATACGAGTTGAAAAAGTATTTTTATTATTTTTTTATATTTTCACTTTTTCACTCCAAAAATGGTGAATCATCCCCCATGGTTGACATCATCATCTTGAATCCTATTGGTTCTTATAAATTTTATTTTGGTTGTACATTTTTCTTAGGAGGCCAATTTTAAACCTCAAAAGTCCCCTAATGTTTTTGGTGCTTCTATTGATGTTCACGTTTGGAGTAAAATAAGCATTATTGACCTCGAGAGTTCCTTTAGGATTTTTTTGAGGATTGACGCATTGTTCACTAGTTTTTGTTGCATTAAGATAGCTTATGGTGATGGTTGAGGACTTTTCAGGTTGGGATGTTTCTCTAGTGTATCCAAGACCAATCTCTATAAGAGGAGAACGTTGAACCTTGATGATTTCATCTAAGGTTTATGATCCTTTAGCAAATCTAATACTAAGAGATTTTTTCTTCTCAAGTTCTTTTATTACACCCACTAATTCACATTCTAATATCTCATTGTGCTTTTCCCTTTCAATGAGTTGATGTGTCAAAGTGTCTATGACCATATTCTTTTCTTCCAAACATATTTTAAGATGAGTGATTTCTTCAAGAAAATCTTCTTCTTCTAAGGCATCCATAAACTCATCATTTTCATAGGCCATGAGTAGTTTAATATCTTGTTCAGATTCACCTTCATCATTATTAGACAAACCATCATTATCTTCATGAGTATAATAACTTATTCTATTAACAAATTATTTCCTATTATCTTTTGCAGAATCCTTTCCTTTGTCATGGTTATCTTTATGAGGACATTTGGCAGCATAATGGCCAACTCTACCCCAAGCAAAACTTTTGAAGGGAAGCTTACCTTTGGATCATCTGGTACCCAGTTGAAGTTTATTCACAAAGTTTACCTCATCTTCTTCTGATATATATCCTAATTCCTTTGAGATCTTCTTTTTATTTTCCCTTTGCAGAGGCTTTGAAATCAGCTTCTCTGATTTCTGATGGACCTCCTTTCCTCATTTCAAAGGCAGTTAAAATTCCATGAAGTTGAAAAATAGTAAGAGATTGTAGATCTCGCTTCTATTCAATGGAAGATACTTTTGGCTCAAATTTATAAGATAATGATCTTAAAATTTTCTCTACTATAGTGGCCTCATTTATTTCTTTACACAGATTATTCATATGATTTACAATCTCATCTACTCGTAAAAAGTAACTAGAAATACTTTCATCACTCTGCATCTTGAGAGTTTCATATTGAATTCTAAGAGTTTGGAGCTTAGCACATTTTACCTGGGAGTCTCCTTCATACCTATGAATGATTTTGTCCCATATTTCTTTGGCTATGTTGAGCTGCATCACTTTGACGAATTCTAATTCTGATAGACTTCCTAATAATGCATTGAATACTTTGGCATTGTTTTCATATGCTTTCTTTTCTGCTAGATCTGTGGGGACAACTGCTGGATATTGGTATCATCTTGTTGGCATTATGATTCAAGTGTTGTCCTTGATGGCAACTCACTCAGAGGACAGATCATAGTGCAGCAGGTAAAGAGAGAGATATACACAGGTTGATCGTGATGAAAGTGCGTATATACGTGGGTTATCTGAGCAAAAGGCGTGTATACGTATACACGCAGGTTCACAGAAGGAAAGGCGCGTACATGTCAGAAACCATGGCTTTGGTCCGTGGTATTTGGTCCATGGTATTTTGGTATTGGTCCATGGTATTTGGTTCGAAATGACAACCCCAGGTATTGGGTCCAAGGTATTTGTTCTACATGCTTTTGGAACATGGTATCTAGAGAAGCCTAAACCTATATAAGGAGAAGATCATTAGGCAAAAAGGGGAGTAAGGAATGGATGTCTGACGAAGTGGGAAGATCTAGTATTGTTGGTTATCGGTTTGTGATGCTTGGCTCGGGTTGGATATGACAGCGAAGGTATAAGTAATTATCTTTAGATCTATACACGGGTTGTCTCTGGTGAAAGCGTGTATACACGCGGTGTTGATATAGTCAAGTAGTGTATGCATTATGAGATTTGATGTTTCAGGTTGCTGTTGATTCTAGTGGTTGTTGCAGAGTTTTGGGCTTTGGTTTGTGTTCTATGTTTTTGATGACATGGTTTCAGTGATTTAGTATTGGGTGATTTAGAGATTTATGATGCAAGTATAAGTTGATGATTGTATTGTAGTAGTGATTGTTTTGTACTTATGGATCCAATCTGAAAATTTATGAAACGTGGTCCCTGGAAGAAAGAGAAGGTTGTAGCCTTATGTAGGCCAGCACCTATGTACTAGTATCTTGGCTACTACAAGAGCTAAGGGGGTTGTAGCTCCCTTCCAGAAGTAGCTGGAAAACGAGAGAGGGTTGTAGCCCTCTGCAGGTTGAAGCCTGCGTACTGGTAAAGGACTGCACCAGTACATTGTAAAATAAGTTTCTTATTAAAGGAAGAAAGAGACGAATTGC
>APFE030726150.1:61369-91526 GCA_000404065.3 Pinus taeda | reverse complement strand
AATGGGTCAAATGGTTGCCTCTCGTTGAATGGTGGTATAACACTTCCTTCCATACAACAACAAAAATGACCCCATTTTTGGCACTTTATGGGTATCAGCCACCATCCATCACATCATATTTAAGAGAAAATTCTAAGGTTCAAGCAGTGGAACATCACATCGAACATCAACAACAAGTCCTCCAACTCTTAACGGATACCCTCGTGTTGGCACAGAATAGAATGAAACAACAGGCAAATCAACATCGCAGTGAAAGAAGTTTTGATATAGGTTATTGGGTATTCCTATGGCTACAACCATATAAGAAAATGTCCCTCAAGCAAACTAAGAAGCATAATAAATTATCACCAAAGTATTATGGTCCGTACAAGGTGTTGCAAAAGATTGGTACTATGGAATACAAATTGGAGCTTCCTGCAACTTCTCCATTGCACCCAGTTTTCCATGTTTCATGTTTAAAGAAGGTTATAGGCGACAAGCTCCCAATTCAAACAATATTGCCAGAACTTGACGAGGAAGGAATAATTATATTGGAACCAGACACAGTCATAGAAACAAGAACTTGATAGCTACGAAATCGATCAATTTTGGAGTATCTTATCAAGTGGAAGAACTACTCATCCAGAACTACATGGGAGGATGAGAATTTTATACAGAAACATCCAGAACTACTCAAGCGATGAGGACAACACTTTTTGAAGGAGAGGGGCATGTTGGGTCCCTATAATACTAGTGATTACCCCATTACTATTGTAGTTGTATCCCTTATTAATATTGTTGTGCCCCTATTGTCCCCATATTGTTATACTGTGCCCCATAGAATCCCTCTATTGTTATTTTTGTGGCTTTATATTATTATTGTTAGGTCAGTTGGGTTATATTGTACTCCTTAGACTCCTATATATAGAAAGGAGGTTTTGTCATTTGAATCATCCAAGAATTGTTCACTTATGTAATGTAAAGGAGGTTGCCCCCTCGAAGAGGCTGAATTCTAAGGCGTTGATCTATCTTTTCTTGAGCTAGTTTCATAACAATGTCACTTACAATACCATGGGTGGATAAATACCATGAGTGGATGCCACTTACAATACCATGGGTAAATTCCATGGGTTGATGCCATTTTCCATTCGGATCATTCCTCCCTCCTTAAGAAGTAATGGTCCCCATTGCATGAAGTTCCCACCTACAAAGCCTTTGCTGAATATGAAGACCCACTGAAGAGAAGGATTTTATGTGGTTAACTCATAACCATGATGAACGAAGATCCGAGGATATAGATACCCTATAATGCTTGTTACCAACTGTGATACTGACAATCTGTGGCCTAGCAAAGAGACTTCGATAAAGTGTGGGTTTGTGGATGACCCATAACCATGATGAAAAAAGATCCGAGGATAGAGATACCCTGTAATGCTAATGACCAACTGTGATACTGACAATGTGCGACGTAGAAAATGGACTTCGATGACATGTGGGTTTGTGGATGACCCATAACCATGACAAACGAAGATCCGAGGATAGAGATACCCTATAATACTTGTGACCAACTGTGATACTAACAGTGTGCGTCCTAGCAAATGGACTTTGATGACAAGGATTTTTTACAATTGACCCATAACCATGATGTTGGTTGTTGATGAAGTAGCAGGTGCCTACATAGCCTAGGGTGGGAGGGCACATCTCCAAATAACCCAAACCGAATGCTGCTATGCTGGAACTGATGAACGTGAAGCAAGTGCCTACTAAAGTGGGGTGGGAGGGCACGTCTCCAACGGGAACCCGCTCCGAATGTTGCTCTAGAATTAAAATGGACATAACTCGATCAATATAACTCAAAATCTTTATTATAACCTATTTTTGGAAGCAGAAGGACCATTGTGCATCTTCCCATGTGTTGGAAATCCTTATCTAGACACCCTAGAATATCCAATTCGCGCTGTAATTTTTTCCGCCATCACAAAAGTTCTGAAAAAATAGTTGATTTTAAACGAGTGATATCTCCCACATCCGAACTCCGATTTGACCCATTTTTTTTAAATTGGGTGATTTTTCAAGAGGAGCTCAGATCTACAATCCTTTTTCTTCTGAACAAAAACTTCAAAAAATTATAGGAGAGTCACCGTCCACTAGTTGTCAAAAAAAAATACTACAACATCACTGATTTTAAATCAGTGATATCTCCCTCATCGAGACTCTGACTTAGCCGAATTGTTTTTTGAATTTTGGTATTTTTTGACAAGGAATCCAGATATGTTGTTTGTTTTTGTAAATATTTTACCAAATGTTTCAGATCTTATCTGCAAAGTCACCACCCAAAAAAAATTCGTGCAAAAAAGTGAAAAAAGAAAAATTCTTTCTGTTTGGCCAAAGAAATTGCTCTGTGGAGGTCGCAGCGCGTGCCTAAAGTTTGTTGAATATTGGTGCAAAAATTTGAAACTGAAATATGTATGAAACCCTCATTCCCATGGAATCATAACCTGCTCTAATACCACTTGTCCGGATCTTGGCAGGAGGCCCCCAAGATCTAAAGAATTGCAATGCTAGAAATAAAATGATAGAAAAACCACAAAAAAACTTTTTATTAAAACTGATAATAACTATAAAGGCTACATTGTGGCGGACCATCTATCCTTTTACAAAATGCGACTTATTACTTATAGTATTTTTCAGTTACAATACCACGGGCCAATTCCATGGGTGAATGAATACCATGGGTGGATGTCATAATACCATGGGTCAATTCCATGGGTGAATGAATACCATGGGTGGATTTCACAATACCATGGGCCAATTCCATGGGTGAATGAATACCATGGGTGGATGTCATAATACCATGGGTCAATTCCATGGGTGAATGAATACCATGGGTGGATGTCACAATACCATGGGCAATTACCATGGGTGAATGAATACCATGGGTGGATGTCACTTACAATACCATGGGTGGATGCCATTTACAATACCATGGGTAAATTCCATGGGTCGATGAATAATATGGGTGGATGAGTACCATGGGTTGATGCCATTTTCCATTCTGATCAGCTTAAAACTAGAAATATGCAGAAACATACCCAATAAAATCAATAGTAAACTTTAGTGCTTTCATATACAATGTTTCTAGTGAAAACATAACCATTTAAAACAGAAAATTATAATCAGATTTAGGTATTACCAATATATGCACTACAACTCAATGCAATGTGACTCTGGGGCCCCAATATATCATGGCACTATTGCTGGGGATAATTTGAAAATACTCCCTAGTTGAAATGGCACTTTTCTCAACTTTTGTAGGTGGACATAATCTAAATTTATCAGTTGTGTGTTCCACCTAATGACTCCACTATTCATAACGTCCATTGTATGTCAACTACATTACTGTTGTTATTCTCACCACATACTACAGTGATGGTAGCTCAAGAACATAGCTATCCCATTACACATACACGTTACAAATCTATTTTATCTTTTCAATACGTAGTTCTTAATAATTTCATATTCATATTTTGGATTCTACGAGGAGACACATCAGGAGTAAGCCAAACCCAAACTTAACCCTTCCCATCTTTGATCCTAAGTGTTTTGTGTACACTTATAATAAAAAAACAAAACTATATAGGAAAGACCTTCAAAAAATCACATAGTCGATTTTGCATCCCAACCTCGTCCCACCATGATCTCTCAACTTGACCATTAAGTGATTACCTAGATCATACCTCCCTCTTTCAACCAACACATGAAAACCCGAGTTACTCAAACCTCCTCACACGTTAGAACTCCACTCTCATCCACACCTTGCCCAAATATGGAAATAATAGGGAAAACCCAAATTCCAATATCAATTGCTTCCAAAGATACCATCCTACAACACATTATGGCTAGGAAAGGGAAACCTTGCATTCAACAAAACCCACCTAACAACCATTAGCTTGGATAACATCTCAGTATGCTCCCTTGGATTTACCTTAGTTATTACATGATATGTCTAAGAGCTATTTGAAACTCTTGCCTTGATTCAATGGTGAAAAGAAAAGAACAACCAAAGAACATATTAACACTTTCCAATATTTCAATAATAAATTCATGGTGGAGAAAAAGGATGTGGCCATGAGACTCTTCATACAAACCCTGGAATGAGATGTGTGAAAATGGTTTCATACTCTTCCTCCCAACTCTCTACACTCGTGGGATGACTTAAAAAGGATATTCTCCATCCAATAGGGTGATAAGAAATATTTTCAATATTATCTCACTAAATTTTCAACAGCTAAAATGAAACCCTTTGAGAATGTAGAAGAGTTCACTAAAAGATTCAAAATGCTCTTTAACAACATCCCAAATGAAATAATAACTACGCCTACTACTTCTATGGTGAATTATGCCACAACCTTTGATCTTGATTTTTCTATCATGATGAGAGAGAGAAGATCTAGAACCTTGGAAAATATGCAATCAGATATAGTCGAAATTGAAGGAAACCTAACTACTAGAGGAAAACTACAAAAGCCTAAGACAGTAGATAAGAACTATGCAATTAAGAGAGAGAAGGGAAGTGGGAAAGATAAGGGCATGCACAAAATTTAGTAAGAGTCTTTCCTAATGTCTATAACAACCTTAAAATTCCAAAATATTTCTAAATAGTTCAAGAGGAACCCTCCCACATGCATTCCAATGCAAGTAGATTACTTTAGCTATGCATCATTAGTTATTAAATCTTATAATCCTATCATGGAACTTTCATTGAGTTATTAATTATATTAGAGAGATTTTGGGGATGCTCCCTCATTTCTCTTCACCTCATCAGAAAAGGTGGGTGACTCAACCTTCTTAATTTCTCTAGGCACTTGCCAACTCTTAACAAACTCTATTACTATTGCTAGAGATTATTCATGTTGATTTCCCACTATTGTGGTAACCTCTAACACACTTATGTATGCTTTTACGTTGAGGTAGTCTCTTGGACATCAAACGTTTTCCCACCCTCATGTTGTTTATAAGGGAAATAATAAAGTCAGTGTTCCTTTTTTCATACATAGCATTTAAAAGTATTCATCTTTGATTTGCTTCTTTCTATATTGTTGGTTGTTGTCCCATGTGTCTGGAGTTTAAATGGATTAACCTTCCTTTTTTGTTGGTGTGGGAATTCACAGAGCAGGTTTTCTCCTCCACAACCCCAACATTTCAATGATATTTCCTTTTCCTAAACCTTACGGTGGTTTTAGCTTAGTTTCTAACTGCGCTTATAACAATTATTTTAATTTTGAGTGAATTCATGAAGTGTCTTGGCTCCTCATACTTTATCTTATCCTGAAATGGTTTTGGTAATCCATTAAGAAAATATTGTATTTTCGTCTCTTCATCTTTGAAAAATGACAAATATTCCAATAGTGCTATGAACTGATTCGCATAGTCATCCATGGTGAATTTTTGCATTCTTAGTTCATAGAATTCCTAAGCTTGTCATTATGATTCCCCTCTATATCTCTAGTGATTGGTCCATGTTGCAACAACCCTTGTACGTATGACAAGTTTTGTAATAGTACCATGTTTACATTTGTTTGATCTTGTTTTTCTCTAATGAGTCTTTCATTATCTACTTTACAAACCTGATGAGTCTATTCATGAATTCCAAACTCAGTAGTGCGTGAATATATGGATGATAGTAATTTCCCAAACCATAATGTTAAGGTCAGAAAAGGGGCATAGGCTAAACTATTATATATATATATAGATATATATATATATCTATATATATATATATATATATATATATTATATATATATATATATATATATATATATATATATATAGATATATAGTTTCATGAATGTCAAGATTTGTCGCATTGGTTTCTTATACAAACCAACCCAAATTTTAATTAAAGAAAGAAATGCACCACGACTTGTTAATTTGAAATTCATAGCAACATGGCTGAGGAAGTGCTACAACAGGTTAAGCTTGTAATTTATGACAATCAGGAAATGAGAGAAGGTGTGAACATATACAAGCTATATTCTCCATTATGTTATTAATCATATAACATGGGATATCCAACCATTTCATAAAAAAAATATAAATTTTGGGATGTACAACCATTTCATAAATAAAATGCATGTTCTTTATCCCAAGCAAACAAAATATGGGCGATATAGTCTTATCCTTTATTCCACATATAATTCAAACTATATTCATGAAATTTTGAGGCATAATTTATGTACATTCAAGTAATCATAAACACATACATTCTACCACCCTATATTATATATATATATTATATATATATAGTAAAATAACATAAAATATACAATTAAATATCCATAAATGCTCAACTAGTTATTCATCATGTATATAGATAGATATATTAAGCATTCGAGCTTAATTCACACAAAGGCATGTGCATAAGAACTTAGCATTCATAAAAAAAAATCTTAGAACATGCTACTTATTTGATTGTGTTGATTTATACAGGTGATTGCAGAAGGGACTTTCACTCTCCTCCCAATTGTAGGTTAGTTACATTGAGATATATCTCACAGCTAACCACCCCCAAGCTAGAGGTAGAGTCTAAGGAACTGATTTCATAGGGGTAACACATCAATTGGATTGGGAAATTAGTATCACTTTGCAGATGGTTAAATAGTAGCTAGGAAAACAATGGTGGTTACATGGCCAAAACAAGCACCAACAGTTTCACAGTCACAAGAAGCACCAACAGTTTCACAGTCACAAGAAGCACCAATGGTTTCACAGCCTCAACAAGAACCCACACTTTCAATTCAATCTCTCTGTTCTCAAACTGGTAACACCAAATAAAAAACAAGAATGGATTAGTGGTCTAGCATAGGTCAAAGCACTCTCCGTGAGCTCATACCTATGATGGTCCTCAAATTCAAACATGAATTATCCAGGATTAAAGTCAAACCCATACTTGAATTGGGGCAACATATTTATGGTTGCACGACTATATCCACTGGTACATTTGACACAAAGCCAAAATGTACCAATGATGCCTTCCCTTGCATATGATATCTTCAACTCATGAGAAGGGGAGGTTGTGATGGAATTACCCAAACAACTTGCCCCTTCACCTTCCCAACAATTAGTGAGTCTGTGGTATTTAAAAATAGACCCAATTGTTGACTTTGAAAATTGACCTTGTAGCATTTATTAAGGATTTTGGCCAGAGTAGGGAATGCAATTTCTCATTCGTAACGGGTTTTGCATTAAATTCAATTGGGTTTGGTGTGGTTTCCCAAGTTGGTAGGTACAATAAAAATTACCTCCCTCAAACTCTAGCTTGTCATCCCTTCTCTCCAGCAGGTCTAATTTGAATAAAAATTTGATAAAAAATATAATTAATATATTCAACATTAAAATAAATCATTAGTATTAATCAAAACAATAATGAATTTCAACATTAATTATTCCATCATGCTTAAATATAGTTTCTTCTAGCAACAACTACCGTGTTGGATGCACAATTATATAAAATGTGTACAAGTATAACAATCAACATAGGGGATGTTACAAACCCTTCCCTTGTAAAGGATTATTGTCCCCATTGTTCTACAAAACATAAAAAGACAACACAATATGAGATTTATAGGTATAACTCTTTTACATATGTTACATATCTAATAAAAATGGGTATATAACCCTCATTTGATTTGCATGCTCCAAGGTTACCTCATCGAGTCCTAAGTGCTTCCATTGCACCTTAAACTACTCTATTATTTGGTTACAGAGCATGGTGTGCCTCAGTTTTAGGATGCATAAAGGTTATGGTTGGAACTCTTCCTTAGATTCCACGATGTATCACAAACCAATAGATCACATGATTAGAGCCGCACGCATACTTTTTCATTAATAATATGTGAAATACATTGTGAACCTTTATAGTGGGGGGTAAGGCTAGTCTATAAGTCACTAGACCCACTCTCTCCAAATTTTTAAATGGTATGCAAAACATGGGTGCTAAATTAACACAAGATACCACTTTCAGTGAACTCCTTCTTCGTTTAATGTAGATATATACATGATATCCCACTTTAAATTCTCCATGTATTCTCTATAGGTCTATATAGCTCTTATGTATATCCGAGGCTACCTTTAGCTTCTATCTTATACTAATGACCTCCTATTCCATTTCCTTCAACATATCAAGTCTAAGAGTTAACTTTTTTACAGGGTCATCATAGTTGATGGGTGTGTTACACCTTTTGTTGTACAAATCCTTGAAGGGGCTCATCTTTAGTTATTATTTATAAATATTGTTATATGAAAATTCAAATAAGGGAATAAACTCTTCCCACCTTTTTTCCTAGTTCATAATATACATCCTTTGCATGTCTTCTAACACTATTCACTCTCTCAAAATTTCCATTAGTTTGAGGATGATATGTTGTGTTGAATTATTGTTGAGTCCCAAACCAAACAAATAGTTCTTATCAAAATTTTGATGTGAATTTGGCATCCTCACCTGAGATAATCTTCTTGGGTATGCTCTATAGTTTGAATATCTCCTTCATCAAGATGTGTGCAATATCAATGGCCTTGTGGGTGGAATTAACATGTATGAAGTGAGATGCCTTTCTCAATTTGTTCACGACCACCATGATGGCATCATGTTTCCTTTGTTTATTTGGAAATCCCGTGATTAATTCCATGGATACGACTTCCCACTTCCACTCAAGGATTGGGATGGGTTGCAACAATCTAGTTGGTTGTCCACATTCCACTTTAACCTGTTGGCATTCCAGACACTTGGTAACGTATTTTTCGATGTATTTTTTCATACCTAGCCAATAGTACAACTTCTTGATCATTGTTATCATATTCTAATAACATTGAAGACCTAAATAAGGGATTTTGTGAAACTCGTCTAAAATGAGCTTCTATAACTCACCCATGCAAGCTATATATCACTTGTTTTTGAATTTTAGCATTCCATTGTCTATGAGGAGTAGTTCTTACTCAATGGTCCTTCTGGCTCTTTTTATAGAAAATCCTTCATGTAATGGAAGTGTTCATCTTGTACCAATGATTCCTTCATATTTTCCTTGATGTTAAAATCATAAGAGCTAATGGTTACCAAGTGAGCCACTAGTAAACTTATGCTTAATGCATTTTCCACCTTGTTCTCTTTACCCTTGATATGCTTGATTTAAAATTCATATTCATTGATGAGGGATAACCATATGGAATATCTTGCATTTAATTTAGGTTGGTTGAACATATATTTCATCCCTCCATGGTATAGCATTAACATGACTTTCCTTCCGAGTCAATATTGTCTCCACATGTTTAGTGCATGCACAATTGTTGCAAGCTCTAGGTCATGGGTGACATAGTTTCTTTTGTGTTAGTTTAAAATTCTTGATTCACATCAGATTACATACCCTTATTGTATTAGTAATCCACCTAAGCCTTGTTTACAAGCATTTTTGTAAACTATGAAGTATTTATCCAGATCAATTATCCTCAAGATAGGTGCATGCATGAACAAATGTTTGATTTGTTCAATGATAGTTGTGTACTTTGATGTCCATTGAAATTTTATCCCTTTCCTCTACAAGGATGTAATTAGATTCCCATTCTTTTAAAATTATCAGATGAGTCATTAGTAGTATTCAACCAACCACATAAAATATTTGAATTCTATAACATTTCTAGGAGTGCACCACTCCATGATGGCCTTTATCTTCTCGGGGTCCACAACCACACCTTCCTTTGAGACAAAATGCCCCAAATATTGAACTTGTGTCTTAGAGAATTCAAATTTATTGATATTAGCATATAACTTGTGTTCCCTACGCAACTATAATACTAGCTTCAAGTGATCCTTAGGTTCCTTTTTGGTTTCCAGTAAACTAGAATATCATCTACAAATACTAGCACAACTTTTTTGAGGTATTGGTTGAGCATATTGTTCATGAAGCACATAAATGTGGTTGAAACATTTTTAAGTCCAAATGGTACTGCCATAAACTCATAGTTATTGTATCTTGTACTTAATGCAATCTTATGGATGCCTTCGTCCTTAGTCCTAACTTGGTGATAGCTAGATCTTAAATCAAATTTTGAAAACATAGTGCCTCCTCTTAGCTAGTCAGATAAATCATCAATTCTTAGTATTTATTCTTTTGTTTCTTTGTTCAATTTTTGGTAATTGATGCATAGTCACAATGTACTATCCTTATTCTTCACAAATAGAGGTCCCCCCCCACCTCCCTAGGGTGATAGGATAGGTCCAATATATCCTTTGTCAAACATCTCCTTTAGATGAATTTTTAATTCCATTAGTTTGGGAGTGCTCATGCAATATGGTGTCATAGAAATTGGCACCGAACTAGGAATTAGTTCAATAAATAAATTGATATCTCTCTTGGGTGGTAACCCTATTATTTCATCTAGAATACATCATTGTATTACTGCAAATGGGGTGATTCTCGAGTTCGATTTTACTGCCCTTTTTCACACTATTTAACTAGATCACAAATAAAGTACACCTCTTTTGATTACATTTCTTTTCTTGTAATGTTGCAATCTATTAGTCTAAGATATACTTTTCCTTCCCTTGCAATGTCCTTCCTGAGAATTAATCACCAAGGCACTCAGATGATTTGTTGTAACAATCCAATTTGGTTTTGTGCGCTGCTAGCCACTTCATGCCAATTAATAAATCATATGAACCCAATGGAAGGATGTTGAGATTCGTTGTTGTAGGCATGCAATCTAATTCCAAGTGGCATGATTCCACTAACTTTATTACTTTCTTCTTGGCTCCTATGGCTATTTGTACTAACCACAACTTGGTATGCTCTTTATTTTGCAAGGTACAATATTTTACAATTTTAGGGCTAACATAAAAAAATATTAGAGCTTGTATCAATTAAAATTTAAAATAATTTATTAATGATTGTATCTTCCATATCGATGAATAAGGTATGATGATCCACTTGTTAAATGCCCAATGTTGCATAAATTTGAGGCATATTGTAAGCCACGTAGTTCACCATCATTTCCTTTTCAACATTGTACAACCTTTTATCATTCTGAGTCTGTGGTTGAGGAAAATCCATTCGCATGTGGTTCCTCCACATATCTAACACTAAATTCGTGCTTTATTGTACCCCTTGGTTTCTACTCTTACTATTTTAGAGGATTGATCTCTATTAGCAAAAAAAATTCATTGGGAATCATGTTAAGTACCTATACTACTAGTGTAGCCCCTTATTGTTATTAGTGAAAACCACCTTATTGTATTGTTGTGCCCATTTAGTCCCCATATTGTTATTATTGTGCCCCATAGAAGACCACTATAGTTACTATTGTTCCCTTACAATATTATTGTTATGTAGTTTCTAATTATATTGTGACACCTTAGACTCCTATATATAGTCTTGTCATTTGTATCATCTAAGAATTGTTCATTTGCGTAAGTTAAATGAGTTTTCTCCCTCTAATAGGATAATTTTAAGTCTTTGATCTATCTCTTCTATTTTGTGAGCTGGTTGCATAACATTTGCTATCAAAGGTTTGGATTCTAGGGTTTTGCTACTTCAAAAAGGTCATCGTGGAATTTTCACTATAATTTTTTTCTACGAAGCTTAAATTAAAATCTATTTGAGACAAAATCTTTATAAACCTTGTGACAAAAATTCAAATCTTGTCTCACTATATGTTCGAAGAAATGAATTGAGGTAGTTCGGGTTTTTGCAGGGTCCAGAATTCGATCTCAGACATGTGACCTTGGGAATATCACCATAACTTTCTCTCTAAGCATTGGATTCAAATTTTGTAAATAGTGAAAGAAATAGGATGGACTTTAGTTTTTTGGTTATCATTTTCAGGGTCAAAGGCCGAAACAATGACATGTGGCACGCCATACAATTTCGCTCTACTGAACTACTCTATAATCAGGCCACTGTGGGAGATTGGGCATCTCTTTCTTGGAGAATCCAATCTCAATCAGAATTGTGGGGTTGGAAAGAGGACTTAAAGGGTTACTATGGGACAAATTTCAGAATTTAGAGATCTGAAATTACAGAGTTACATTTGATTCAATATCGAGCTCCTAAAAGAAAGAAAAAGAATGACTCGAATCAAGAAAATAGAAACACCTAGTAAGCAAAATTGGATGGAGGATCTGAAGAATGTGATCGAACCTAAGATAAATGGTTTTATCTATGCCTTGGAAGCTAATATAGATGGCATAGAATCAAAATTGAAAGGCAACATGGAATATTTGAAGAAAGGCGGGGAAGGTTTGAAGGAAGGTTGGATAAAGTTGCTACAAGAAAGCCTTCCTAATGACGAAAAGGTAGTAGAGGACACTCATAATGAGAACAAAAGAAATGTTAATCATGATTTCTTAGAATCTAATGTTGGATTGAAGACCCACCATATTCCAAAGATAGATATGAGGAAGTTTAATGGAAAGGATCTGGTAACTTGGGTACTACATATGGACTAATAATTTGATCTACATGATGTGAAACCACCACAAAAGGTACGTATTGAATCTTTATATATAGAAATGAATCAGTTTGTATGTTATAGAGGGCTTTTTTTCTCATAAACAGCTTGTCACTTGGTAAATATTCATGCAGGAAATGATGGCACATTATGAGGATACAAAGAGAAACACCTTCTTTAGCCAATTGATAAATCTTAAACAAAAGGGTTCAGTGGCAGAGCACATTAAGGACTTCCAAAAATTGAATATAAGGGTAAATGATATTCCAAAGAAGCATAAGATTGAATTATTCATAGGGAATTTAAAGTATAACATCCAACATGAGGTTCACCTTTGGGAAACTGATTAATTGGAGAAGACATTCATGTTGGCAATAAAAATTGAAAGCAAAATTATGGCAACAAGGAAGCCTACCACTCATAACTATAAAGATGGAAGTGTTGTTGCTCCTAGCTTTCTACAACCTACAAGGTTGACACCAAAACAATTGGAAGAAAAAAGAGAAAAAGGGCTTTGTTTTAGTTGTGATAGAAAATACACTAAAGGTCATAAGTGTGCTGAGAAGAAGTTAATTTACATAGATCAGGAAGAGGAGGAAAAAAAGGAACTAGAAATGTCAAAAGAATAGGATATACACTAGGAACCGACCCCATAGAAAGAATAAAGGAATCTGACCATATCTTGTAATGCATTGAAAGGAATTACCACTCCTCAAACTCTCATGATAGAAGGACATATCAAGAAGAAAAAAGTAATAGTGTTGATTGATTTGGGTAGTACCCATAATTTTATTCATTGTAAGATAGCCAAGGAATTGAATTTATTCCTATATCTAGCACCAAGTGTCAAGTAATGGTTTCAAATGGAGAAACCATAAATCTCTCTAGAAAGTGCCATAATATCAAGTTATCCATGGGAGAATATGTATTGAATAGTCTAATGCTTTCCATTCCAATGGGTGGTGCTGATGTTGTACTAGGAGTCCAATGTTTACAGTCTTTGGGGACAATAGCTTTCAATTTTCAAGAACTTTTCTTGAATTTTTTTTGGGAAGGAAAGGAAGTTGAATTAAAGGGTATCGCAGGGAAACCAGGAAAGATAATCATATCTAATTGCATGACAATGCTTCTAAAGAAATAACAAATGGTCGTAATTGCACAATTATGTTGACTAGAGGTTCAAAAAACGAAATCATCTATTTCTCTTGATCTTAAAAAATTCATGGACAATCATTATAAGGTTCAAGTAGTGGAAGATCACATCGAGCATCAACAACAAGTTCTCAAGCTCTTAAAGGATAACCTCACCTTGGAGAAGAATCGAATGAAACAATAGGAATATCAACATCACAGTGAAAGAAGCTTTGATGTAGGCGACTGGGTATTTTTATGGCTACAACCATACAAACAAATCTCCCTCAAGCAAGCTAAGAAGGATAATAAATTATCACCAAATTACTATGGTCCTTATAAGGTGTTACAAAATATTGGTACTATGGAATACAAATTGGAACTTTCTGCATCTTCTAGAGTCCAACTAGTTCTCCATGTTTCATGCTTAAAGAAGGTTATAAGTGACAAGCTCCAAGTTCAAACAATATTGTTGGAACTTGAAGAGGAAGGAAAAATCATATTGGAACCTGAAGTAGTTATGGAAACAAGAACCTGACAACTACGAAATCAATCAATTTTAGAGTATCTCATCAAGTATAAGAACTTACTTGTTGAATATTCCACATGGGTGTTACACGTCAATTTGTCACCATGACATTTGATGCTATAGGGATTAATGCACAGGTGTTTGGTGATGTAGAAGACCCTCAAGGATCTTCTCAGAATCCTTGGTAGACAGTCAGATTAGTTGCAGTTGTCACAAAGATACATGCATATCTATGTTTAACAAATGAATATCAAAGTGAGAATGAATTATTACCTCAAGTCTTACTGTGGTGTTGTTGGAGAGTGCAATGTAGCTAGGCGAAAGACCCTTGAGCTGGCTATAGATCAAAACCTACACATAGAAAAGACAAGCATAATATCACAGCATAAAACCTTGATAAACAAATGCATGAACATATAAAATATATCTAATTGCATATAAATAAGCCACTCATGCTAGAAGATATTAGATCAGCTTATAAACAAGTTTATACAAACAACATCATGGAGTGGACAACACAACTGCAGTTCTATATTGATGTAGAAAGAGTGATTACAACCATCAGTTACATCAGCCTTCCCTTACCCTTCCAGCTCCTCTCTCTCTCTCTCCCTTCTTAACCTCTTCTGATGCATTAGTCTAAGACTCTGCTTGATAGTCAAATAGGAAATCCTTTCAAATGTTTTGATCTCTTTCACAATGGCCCAAGCCTTGCATATATAACATGTAGGGTTAGGGTTGCCAAGTCCTTTATGAGTTCCATTAGGAAAAAGCAGTGATGTTTCCATGCTTTAGTGCTCTTTCCCATTTGCATACTCCATTAGGAATTAGTAATTCACCCAAACAAATCGAGTTCTGATGATTCCCTGCTTTTATGAGCTAACATAGGATAGAATCTAGGGATATTTTCTCAGTCAATTCACTCCTTTGACCCATAGAAACTAATGTAGGGTCACTAAGATTGTTACTGAGGTAGCAAGTAGAGTTACCCTAGGCACTAACATACCCTTAAGCTTGCTCAGAAGCTTTATAAAGTAGGTTGATAGTGTCTAGACAGTGTTAGCTTGAAAACTGGGCCTGTGAACTTGGCCAGTCCTTCAGTTATCATGTCTTTGTCCTCTGAGCTGATGAGGAGGTCATTTTCCTATATAATAGATGCCCCCTAAAGTGTGAGATTAGAGGCTGCGACGATGGCTGAAATACTTTATATTTAACTATCCTTTTCCTTGGAAAAAATAGAGAGAGGATTGGAGTTTCGGGCGGTACAGGAAACCTGATACAACACATATATATAAAACAACTAAAATAATGTCCTGAGTCGGGCATTCCCATGCTTAGTAGCTATGTCAGAGTGATTTTCTCACAAAAGAGATATGATGATGCTGGCCGCCGATAAGCACAATGCGGAACCTGTTTCATAATAGGATCGTTTTGATGAGTTGTCTCCAAAAAATAATAAACACAATTTGGGAGAGGAAACAAGGCTAAATGATGCAAGCCTCTACCCAAGGTCTTGATTTCTGTTTCACCGAACAACATAGATTGATACATGTGAATATAGGCGTTGATGTCGAACATGCATGAAATCATCTGATTACCAGTCAATAATGGAGACCATTAATAGATGCAAGGATGACCACCGATAATGGTGATGGTCTCCAAGATGCATAGTACAATCTAGCGAGTGCTAAAAATGTTTTTGTCATCAAACACTCATAGAATGGTTTAACCAGGAGCCAATAATGAAAACCCCTGATCAAACACAAGGTGACCTGCCACTGATGTCTACAAGTACCAAGGAATTGATGTATTTCTAGGTATTCTTCCTAGATAAAGTGTGGAAGTCAATAGGAAGAGACCTATAGAAAGGTAGGAAATAAGGTGTCCTACATTAGTCGACATGGAATAGGACAAGAATGATTTTGTTTAAAGAATATTTTGAGCATTGGGTTAAAGCGACAGAGGGCATGATGGTAGGATATGCTTGATGGGTTGATGGAGGAAACAGAAGATAAAGGTTTTCCCCTGAACAATAGAAGGCACGACAACAATTTTAACCATGCAGCACTAGACTCATGAACACTAAAGAGTGTTAGGATAAAGAGATGCAAGAAAATTGGGGTATATAGGCTAAACCCATAGGATGGTAAGATTCATATTGAGAGGCCATCACAAGGAAGATTTATCTAAGGGAGTTCCATGTTCAAGAGAGCGACTGCTGTCGAAAAACTCTTTCAAAATACGGAACATAACGTAGTTGTATTGTCCACTTTCCCCACCTGATTAGTTTAGTGAGTCCAGATGGGTAAACTCATCGATCTTTTCATGTTTTCGGAGTCTGAAAAGGACCGTAAAAAGAGAAACTCTATGACCTATCTGATTAGTTTAAAAACTCGTCGATCTTTTCATGTTTTAAAAGTCTAAAAAGGATCGTAAAAAAAAGAGCAACCCTATCCTTCATTTGTGTAATTTAATGAGTCCAGATGAGATAACTCGGTGGTATTTTCATATTTAGAGAGTTTAAAAAGATCGTAAAGAACAACTCTAGGGTGGTCCCTTTGTCATAGTTTTTAACCGGGTGTGCGAAAAGTTGAATAGTATATCCATAACGGTTCCTTTTCCATGAGTTAATCTACTGAGTCCAGATAAAGAGAAACCTATGCTCAATAGATGTTTTCCTTACTTTGTTACGAGTATGAGGAGATGGAGTAAACTTGATATTCATCGAGAAATTTTAATGAGTCACGCGACGACAAACTCAATACCTTCATTGAATTTTAACGAGACAAATGAAGAAGGCTCAAGGTATCTTTTTCAGTTTAGTGAGCGAGGAAAAAGAGATAAAAGAACTGCTCATTCCTTCATCATAGATTTAACGCACCTAAAGAAGGGAAAAAATTCTGGGTTTTTTCGATTTAAGAGCAAGAAATAGTCCTAAAAAAGAAAGCTCTCATATCATCATCATAAATGTTTAATGAACCCAATGAAAAAAACTCAGGGTTTTTTCAATTTAACGAGTGAGAAAAGTTCCTAAAATGAATGCTCAGAGCTTCTTCATTAAGTTTTTAACGAGCTTGAAGAAGGAACTCAGGGTTTTTTCAATTTTATGAGCGAGAAAAAAGTCCCAAAAAAGAATGCTCAATCGATCTTTTTCAGTTTAATGAGCTAGAAAAAGAGGGAAAAAGAGTTGCTCAGACCATCATCATATGTGTTTAACGAGACCAATGACAAAAAACTCAGGTATTTTTCAGTTTTAGAGAAATAAAATATCCCATAAAAGAAAGCTCTCATAGTGAATTGCACATGGTCATTTTTGTCGTTCAATACTAAAAATTATTTCATCAGAACATGAGCAATTTCTGTTAATCGGGGGTCATGGTGTATGATAATTATCATTGGAAATGGACTACTCTACTTCAATGACTTCAATTAAGATAATTCATGTCTCCAAAGTGACTATAAGGGAGTTCATGAGCCTCCACTTTCACCATTTGCATCATTTGATAGCTGTGAGAGTGTTTTGGATCTAAAGAGGAACATATTTTCCATGGATGATTGTGGGAGATCTGGTGACCATTTGACGTGTCATCAGCCCCAGGTAGGTGCCAAAACCTTAATATTACACTATTCAACCTTTTTAGTAGCTTTTGGGGTGATTTTTTGGAGAACTGTGGAGCCCTAGTTCTTTTACTGTGCCTAACGCCCCCTAGCAGGCCTGTAGGGGGCGTTAACCGCCCTTTACGACCTGCTGGAGAGGGTTTATCCTCCCTGTATCTCACTAGGGGGGGCGTTAGTGCATAAGGGCACACGCCAAAACCCCAGGAAGTGAATCAATAAGCGTTTTACTCCATTTTCATTGATTTTTGGGTTGATTTGTGCAAGTTTTTAGCCATTATGACTAGTCTATGGAGAGAATGGGCCCATGACTGACAAGAATTGTTGATGCAACTTGATTGCATACTTGCATTGCGTCATTTTATGCAGGTTTTTAGTCATTATGACTAGTCTATGGAGAGAACGGGCCCATGACCGACAAGAATTGCTGATGTGAAATGATCCTTCTTGCATACTTGCATTGCGTCGTTGTGGGTTGATGAAGTATGCCAAGTTGGACTTAATGAAAGGTTAGGAGGACCTTTTGAGCTACAGTATTCAACGCTGGGATGAACACGAGCAGGTGTTCAGGATTGGAGATCATGAGTTGGCCATTGACTGAGATGATATATACTTTTTTCCTGGTTTGTCGTGCAGAGGAGCATGGGAAAACCTGACCGAGGGTAGGCCTAATCCTTGATCCACCCTAGAGTTGGTTCAAGCTTATTGTATCCCTGAGAGTGGACTCATCAGCAATAGATTCCCTATAGATAGGATTAGGTCTAGATCTATGAGGGCCATTTTATGGTTGATTGTGTGTTTGGCGGGGTCAAGGAGTCCCCACATAGCAACAAAGGCCCAATTGTTGCTTGCATTTGACTGTGTCCAGCCTCAGATGTTTAACTGGTGTGAAGTAGTGCTTTGCTAGTTGAAGGAAGAATTGACCACATGCAACACTCAAACCCAACAGAGTTTTGGGTATGGCACTCTCATTATCTCATTCATACTTGAGAGGGTACCTGTTATGCGCCTACGGATGAACTTAGGTCTCCTTGATATGAGGGAGCTAAGACAGGGGTGATGGGCATCACTTAATAATCACAGGAGGAGGACCTATCCAACATTTTTTTGAGGAAGATTTCTTCGAATGGCTTAGTGGCCAGATTGTGATGATTGACAAATATGCCTATGAGGCCATGGACTTCACTGACTACCCTGACTTGATTCTGCCTCCTAGGACCAACTGGGGGCCTCAAGGTAAGAATGATTTTGAGAGTACTTAAAGTATTTTTAAGCTTTTGAATATAAATGTTATGTTTTTATTGATTTTAGGGTGAATAAATACTAACATGAAGCTTTTTTCTTGACACAGATGCGGCACCAGTACAACCTGCAGGCGAACCTCACCAAGTGAGGCAGGGAGGCCAACTACTTGATGGGGGGGGGGGTGGTGCTGATGGTCTTCGTGGGGTTCTGAGGAACTTGGAGGGCTTGAGCGTGGGTGTGCCCCCCCTTCCTATGAGGGAGATCCTCGCTCATATGTAGCGGCACACAGTCGATGTGCCTAAGCGATTTCTGGTTCTTATTCGGAGGATAGATAGAGCAATGTTATCATTTCATGAGAAATAGGCTCTATTAGCAGGCACTTTGGTATAGCCAGCAGGTTTTTATAGCTAGGCTTAGTAGCCATTTTTTACTTAAAACACCCAAGTTTTGGAATATTTTGATGTAAAAGGCTGGATTTGACATATATATATATATATATATATATATATATATATATATATATAATATATATATATAATATATATATATATATATATATATATATATAATATATATATAAATATATATATATTATATATATATTTATATATATACATCATATATATATATATATATACATACATATATATACATACATATATATCATACATATATATACTACATATATATATATATATTATATATTATATGTTGTATGTATATATTATAATGTATATATATATATATATATATATATATATAATATATATATATATGTATATATATATGTATATATATATGTATATATATATATATATATATAGATATATATATGCCAATCTAACACATAGTTTTCCAATGAATCAACAACTGTATTAAATTCTCTAGGAATGTGTTCATATGTGATAACTTCAAATTGATGTTCCAAAATTCGTACCCTTAAATAATGATGTAACAAGATTGGATTACGAACGCGATAATGATTTTTCAATTGAATAACAACGAACTGAGAGTCTAACCTGACCACTAGATTGGAGATGTTCCTTGATGACGCTTTAGTTAGAAGTGAAATTATGGACATGTACTCCACAATATTGTTTGCGACAGTACCAAGAAAGACTCCCCTGGAACAAAACAATTCCAACTCAGGTGTGTAAATGACCCAAGCAACTAATGCAATGTGTCGTGTGTGACGACTGACACCATCCGTGTATCCTACGTATGCTTAGGCTAATGAAGGTATCTGCATTACGAGAAATATGTATGAGACAAATACTTCAATAAATACTAAAAAATCCAGTCACATAAAAAAAGAAGAAAAACTTATAAATACATAAAATTTCAAAGCACGTGCCTAGTGTAGTACTAGGCATAATACTTTTTTCAGATAAAGCCCATTTCAGGGCTCAGCGAGCGGGATTCCTTCCCAGACTTGAAGTTGATATGCCCCTTTTGAGAGGGATTTATTGATGACATATGGACCGAGCCATAAGGGTTGAAGTGTTCCTGCCCCCAAGAGGTCATGTTTTTTATCATAGAGTAAAACAAGATCTCCCTCTTGGTAAGAACAGGGCTTGACCTTTTTCTCATACTGGGCTTTGACCCAGTTCTTGTGGGCTTCAAGTGCCAATTCGACATGTCGACGGGTTTCATCCAATTGATTTAGGCATAGCAGGTGCTCTTCTTCAGCAGTAGTGTAGGGAGAGAGTTCAACGGTGATTTGTAAGGAAGGAATTTGACACTTGATTGGTAAAACTACTTCCAGGCCATAAGCCAGTTGAAAAGGTGTGAAGCCTATAGGAATTTTAGCTGAAGTTCGGTATGCCCATAGCACAGGATATAACACGTGATTCCATTGGGTTTAATGATTCCCTACTAACCTAGAGATCATGGTTTTTAAGACACCATTGACAGCCTCTACTTGACCATTAGCTTGGGGGTAGTAGGAGGATGATTGATCCTGGCGAAAACCTAGCAACAATGTTAAGTCAGACATCATGTTATTCTAAAAATGGGGTCTGTAATGATTGTGCAGGGCATACCGAAGTTGTTAGTGCCTTGATCTACCTCAGGCTGAAGGAAGGCAGGTCTAGGGTAACATCAAACCATGCTTAACCTGGTAGCTAGCCCTACTAGGTCGAGAGAGGGATCTCTCCTTGTCAATCTCAATTAGGATATTGGCAACTAGGGCTTGATATGACTGAGTGAATGTTGATTTTAGGCTAGGTATAGTAGATTAGGGTTTCTGGTTTGATTTTAGGTTTTGATTGCTGGATCAATTGGAGAAGGCAAATTGGGTCCGGGAAATCAACTCGGGGATACAGTCATGTCTTGTGGGGCAAGGTAGACAAGGGTTTATGTACTAGCAATGGATTGATATGGTAGATTAAGACAGCTGAGGAGTTGAGGAGGGCATAAAGAAACTATGAATCCTCTTCAAACAGTGAAAACATTGAAACCAAATGCGTTCCCAAGACAAAGCACTATAAATTAATGTATTTTGTCTATTCACCTTGATTCATTTAGTTTAAAAGAGAGAGAGAGATGTGGATACATATGAAACATCAAAAAAACTCATTACAAAGAAGAAACAATACATAAACTCACTGTCACAAGAATCCCACAAAAATAGCTATGAAGCTTGGTTTTGTTCCTTGCTAAACTACTAATACAAATGTTCAATGAATGCCAACACTTCTGCCAAAGTCCAACCTTTACAAATGACTAAGAAATTACATAATATAGGCAAGGAAACCACTCATGCTAGCTATCAGGGTCGAATCCATGAGAAGAGGGATGGTTTCAACCATATCTAAACTAAGAACAGGAATATAGGCAGTGGAACAGCTTGCCTCTAAAACCAAGGAAACCAATTCATTACAGCTCAAAACCACTTGGAACTTGATGTATCTACCCTATGAAGTGATTTTCATCCATATTTACATTGAATTCATCATTTACCATGCTTGCATTTACCAAGAAATAAGGAAAAATTTATCTCCCAAGAAAACTAGGAAAAATATGGAAAATCAGGCAAAATTGGCAAAATCAATTTAATGCGCAACGCCAAAATTTTAATGCGCAGCACTTTTTCTAGGCCAATTGTGGAAGCCTTCCCAGAGTCCAAATCAGGTGCAGAATAACTCGTTGAAAATATTTTCGAGTCTACTTTCTGGAACAACTTTAATTTCTGAATTTGGAGTTCATTTTCCCCTCCAAAAATTTATTTTCCCAAGACTACTTCCTGTGTGGAAAAAAAGTGGCAGAGAGGTCACTTTTTGGGTGTTTTTTGCCCTTTTCGAGATCTAGAACTTGTCCAAAATTCCTCACTATTTCTGAGATTGCTTATTTTTCCATGTTCATTCCAAATATATAAGCCTTTTTGCAAGAGGATGTCCCCAACAAAAGCTTGGAAATGCTTGTTTTTCAATTTCAAAAATTCAAAAAATGTCAAAATTTTCTCCAAATTTCTTGAAATTTGGCATGAATGAGCCTTGCTAAGTGCTTTGATGGGCCAATGATGCTTCAGCCAAGATCTTGAGTTTACCTTGCTCTTTTTTTCTCCTCAAAGCTCTTTTTAGCTTAGCTTTTAGCCTCTTTACCCTTGTTTTGCAAATCTTGTTCCGAGTTAGGTAGTGATAGGCCATATGGCACAACATTTTCTTCTCTTTGTTGGCTTTCTCAAGCAACTTCTCAAGGTGAATGTTCACCTTCTCCAACCAAGACTCCTAGTCATTATCTATTTCTTGCTCAAGGGAGGTCATCTCGATCTTTCTTTTCTTTGCGTCTTGCCTATTTTCCCTAATCATCTGTAGCTCCATAATAGTTTGCTTATCTGTCAACTGTTTGTTTTCCCACTCAAAAACATTGGTGATCCATTTGGCTGTCTCAAGGTTTAGTGATAAATCTTGTATTTCAGCATCCTTCTCTTTGATAATCATGTCCTTGAGTTTTGAGCTTTGAGAGTCCAAATCAGTAACATCCTCCTCAAATAAAAAAAATTCTCTTTCTTGCCCTTCAGGAGGGCTCTTTTCATGCATCATTTGCTTTCCTTTATCTCTACCCTTTGATTGCTGGCCAACCTATATAGCTGGAGAAGAAGGAAAAGCCCCTTTCACCCCTTATGAAGATAACATTTGCCTATGGTCTAGTGAAGAAAATGAAATTCCTTCCACCCCTGGTGGAGATAGTACTCGTCTGGCAGCAGCAAAAAGCCTCCTTGTGCCTCTCTCATAGGTGACAAACATTGGCACGCCTGTAGTCTCAGTCTCATGAACACTTGGTTGTCCTGATGGCCCTCCTTCCTCCTGAGACACTGATGGAATCACCTGAGGGCCTTTGAAAATCTCATGGACAATAAAGGTATCCCATGGTATGTTCAACAAGCTTAGTTGATGCAAGACACCAATTTGATTAGTAAGAAGTAGTAAATATTATTGAGTTGTTGAGGAAAAGGTTTCCTTTGCACATAGTGAGCCATCTTCTCAATATTCCTACATATAAAGTAAGGGAGGTTAATCATCCTTACTCTTTTGAAGTGCATCAATAATCTAATATGATATGCATATGGGCGAGAAAACCTTCCTTCATAGGTGAAATATTTGATGATGAGTTTCAAGAGAGGTGCATAAATGTTCTGCAAGTATTTGAAAGGAAAAGCCCTGCTAATTTGGCTGTGATATCCAGCCTTAATGTAAGGCTCATAATGTCCTCTTCCCACATACTGCCCCTTATTCCACTGCTCACCTACATTAGGGATGCTTGTTGCTGCTAAAATGGTGGCAGGTGTTAAGGTGAAAGAGACACTAGCAAGGTTCACCTGGCCATTATGGAGATGGATAACAAAAAAACTAGCAAGCTCATGATGAAATTTTACCCTCTCTACCATTTCACAAAACTGATAAGAAGACTGGTGTTTAAAGCTAGCTACAGCAAGAGGGCAAGAAAGCAATTCTGTAAGAGTGTTGGGCTCCTCCTGAATGATCTTTCCCCCTTTATGTGGCTTTCTTGGCACATGAGCTTCTCTAGAAGAATCACTGAGAGTTTCCTCTTCCCTCTCATAATCTGAATCTCTCTCCATGCTTTTGGTAATATGATGGGTGATGAAATTTGTATTGAAAACAGATGAGTATGAAGAGATTTTGAAATGTAAAGTAAGTAATGTGTATGAGGAAGTGAATGCTTGGGGGAGTAGGAATTTGGGTTTCTTTTGGGGAATGAGGGGAGTGAATGGTGTTAAGGAAGTGGAATAAGGGTTTGATAGTGAAGTGGGTATAGTGGAATGGATTGATTTGGGAGTTAGGGTTTGGGAATAGCGTAATAGGGTTAGGGTTTTGTAAATGATAGTGGGATTTGGGGAGTGAATTTTGATGACTGAGGGATAGGGAATGGGTTTTGGAAAACTCTATATGAATGGAGTAAGAGAGAAGAGAAAATGACCTTTGATAACTTCTAAGAGGTGATTTAGCAATTAGTTAGGGTTTGTGTTTAACATTTAGCTAGGGTTTTCTCTAAATGAAGCCAAACACACTCAAGCAACCAAGCATAACTCTTCTTAGCAAGGAGGAGTGATAAACTTACTTGGAACAGGCATCAATTGGCTTTTTACGAATTTTGGAGGCAATTTGAGGCAATTCAGGCTTCTCCAACAGGTGTGCAACGCTTACTAACAGGTGCATAGCGCCATTTTAATGCACAACGCAAGAGAAAATTTACACAGTCAAACTGCAATAGGTGCATAGCACACTTTTAATGCACAGCACCGGGGAAATAATGCACAACGCCAGGAAGATGCTCTGATTTTTCCCCTGTTTTTCCTTGTTTTCTCAAAATCGTGGTTTTTCTCCCTTTGGCTTTTTCAATTCAACAATGAAGACGTGAAACACATGAATTGGCTTTTATACCTTTCTCCTTTAAATTTTCATTAACCAAGACCCACTCTTCTATAGTTTTGATAGCTTTTTCCAAAATGTTGTGTTTCACTTACATCTAACATTTTCCTTTCTATAGGTAGACTTATTACATTGACTTTTTGCAATGGCAGGAGTTGATTTTGTCACCAGGTCACCAGGAACAATTCAATTACATATTAGGACAATAAAATTACATAAAATTACATCAAGTGATTCATTAACTGCAAATGCTCAATTTCACCTGAAAACAAAGTTTTGAGGTGAAAGAGATTTATTTAGTATAACAGAAGTAAACTTATGACTCTATGAACCTTTTTATCCTCCTCATGTGCCTGCTGACCTTTTATTCAATTTGGATGACAATGATGACAAACCCTAAGACCTAGTGAAACTAAACCCTAAAACTAGTTTTTATAAATCAAATGAAATAGGATGACTCTGAATGACTAAAAAAAAAATGTGTAAATAGGCCAGCAGGTGAATGTCATGAGGGAAACTAACATGAAACCACTACCATCAGTTGATCCATGACCTAATGGAATGCAACTGATTGAATGAGACACTTAATATGCATGCAAAAGAGCAATTTGATCACCAATGGAAGTGTGAAGACACTGACACTAACATAAGTGATAGATGACATGATTAAATAGCAATAGCACCACAATTTCTCCATCAGCTCGCAAGGTGGGAAGGGCTTCATCCCATTTCATGAAATAGTCCACAACTACAATAATATAGATGTGTCCAACATAGGAAACAGGGTTGCAAGTTATAAAGTCTATCCCCCATTTGGAAAAGGGGCCGACGGAGATAACAGGGTTCAGTAGGGCTAGAGGAGCGCACATTTTCTTTGTAAACACTTGATAAGGATGGCATTGTTTGATAGCCTTCATACAATCTTTGAACAAGGTCGGCCAGTAGTAGCCCGTGCAAAAGATTTTCTGAGCAGTAGATATGCCAGAAAGATGATTGCCACATGCCCCAACATGGCAGTAATTTAAAACGTGTTCCACCTCTTCCTAAGTGAGGCAACGTCAAATATCTGTATCCGCACCATGGTGATATAATGTATCGTTAAGCACTAAATAGTTTCACGCTTGGTGGTGGATGCGACGACGGTCACCTGACAATAGCTTAGGGTAGAAACATTTTTCTTGGAGGTAGACAAGAATGTCACCATACCAAGGGTTAGTAGTGTCGATAGGATAGACAGCTTCATCCAGAAGAGGATTGTGGGCTATCTCATTAGGATCCACAATGGGAAGATCTGACAAAAAATCGGTGAAGACTAAGGAATTTTTCACCTTAACAGCAGTGAAAACCAAATCAAATTGTTGGAGGATTACGATCCATTGTGAATATTTCTCTCCAATTACTTGACAAGACAAAATGTGTCTCATGGGATTCTCCAAGGTGATGACAGTAGTCTTTCGTAGCAGTATGTAATGTCGGAAGCAGACAACTACCAAGGACAGCTTTTCCACATGTGAATATCTGAGTTTGTGACTAGCCAGGCCTTTAGACAGATAATATATCACATGTTCACTAAGGTCATCATGAGTTTGAACCAAGACCATTCCTAGAGAGGATGGTGAGGCTATTAGGTATAGAAGAAATTTGTGCCCATAATTGGGAGTGCTAAGGAGAGGGGTTGATATAAGTGCCTTTTTCAAGGCATCAAATGATCGTTGAGCTTGATCATCACACAGATATGACACTCCCTTCTTAAGTAGGTGCATAAAGCGTTTCGTCAACTTAGCATAGTTTACGATGAATCGTCGTAAAAAGTTTGCTTTCCCTTACAAACATTGGAGATGCAAAATGGATTGTGGTTCGAGAAATTGAGTAATTTCTTTTACCTTATCGAGATCAACCCTAATCCCATATTTGGAGACAATGAATCCAAGTTAGCGTCCAGAATCGACAAAGAAAACACATTTATGCATATTCAAACGTGTGTTATAAAATCGACACCTAAGAAAGATAGCTCTTAAATGATATAGGTGTTGCACTTGCTTCTTAAATGGACTGGAAGGTAATCCAAGTAAGCCTGAACGATATGTTTAATATCATGAAATGTGTAATCCATTCCCTTTTGAAATGTTGCTCCAACATTCTTTAAATCGAATGGAATTTTTTGATAGGAAAAGATTCCCCATGGGAAAATGAAGGTGCTTTTGTGCTGGTATTTTGGTTTTATGGAAATCTGGTTGTAACCTGAGAAACCATCCATGAATGAGAATGATTCACAACCGGCGCAGTCATCAATGATTTGGTCGATGAACAGTGTCGGATAATTATACTTTGGACGCGCAATGTTCAAGTCTCGATAGTCGACACATACATGGATGGTACCTTTTTTCTTATCGACGAGAACCAGATTGGAAACCCATTCTGTTAAGGGAACAGGATAGATGAAACCATCACATAACAACTTTTCCACCTCAGTCTTGATGGCTGCCATTTTGCAAGGGTGGGTTGGTCGAAGCCTTTGGTGGACAGGTTTGGCATTTTCGTATATCTTGATCTCATTCTCAACAATAGAAGGATCTATGTCAGGAATTTCCTTGTAAGACCAAGTGAATACAACACATAATTCCTTAAAAACGTAGGTGAATCTTGAAATTTCCTCAGGATTACAATCTGCTCCAACCTGGATGTTTTCTACGATGCCTATCATGACAGAAATATCAATGAGCAATGTCTTTGAAATATTTCCCATGTTTCCTTCCGAGTCCAAAGTTTGGATAGTCGTATATGGCAAGGAAAATATTCCAGGTGCATTAGATGACAGGATTTGAAGATGCATCTTGTCCAAATCAGATATCGAAACACGACGATGCGAGTCCTCCCAAGGTCGCTCTTCTAAACTCATGATCTCTGTAATAGCTTCATCCGTAGGTAGGACTTGATTGAGGGGATCGAAAGAAGGAGAAGTTATGGGAGGGGCAGTGGTATCATTGGCCATGACCAAAGTGATCGGAGACTCTGATGCATATTGAATGAACTAGTAGGCCAATTCAGCTGGTGACAGTGGCATTTGTTCTCCATAATTTTCAATGTCTGAAGGTTCCAGTAGGATCCAAGGATCGATCAATTCATGAGGAATGGATGAAACCATATTGACCATTTGTGGAACCACTGGTGTCAGAAGAGGGAAATAACCCATCAGGGAAGAGCCCTTCGGTAGACCAGTACCGATACTAATGTAAGAGTTAGGTACACCACCCACTAAGAGTACAAAGCCACTGGGCAACAAGAATAATCAGGGATGAAAAAGGATAGCTAGTCCATTGTGACTATCTTTCCATCTAATGGAAATAGGATGATGTGAAAGATAGTAGACACACTGGCAGTCATGGCATAAGTCAAACTGTGACCCAACAATAGATTATAGTCGAGCTTTCTATTTACGACTTCGATGTCCACCATTATCATTTTTCCATACAAGGTGATGGGGTAGCTAGCTAGGTAATATTTTGGGATGAAAGTGTGGTTGTTGAAAGCTTTAAGGTAATTCGACAGCAGAGATAGGGTTGGAGAACCCAAAGCGAGCGAGCATGAAGCCGACATTATGAGGTTGAAGCACCTTTGTCAATGACAGTTCTATGTATTCCTTTACCTTTCGAAAAAATTTGCACCTGAAATGCAAGTTAGTGAGAAAGGGGAGGTTTACATTTTTCCATGTCGAAAATTGCAAGCATGGAATCCTAAGGGTCGATACCACCAATAGCCGAAAGCAAAGCCTTCCTTTGTTCTGGATAGGTTTGCAATACTTCGAGCACCGACATAGTCGACGACACTTGTGCCAAGTCTTCTACAATGTTGTAGTTTTGGGCGGCACATGCAGATGTATTGTGCATTGTGCGTCAAAGTGCCCCTTTATGGGGGTGAATCACAAGGTCAGCAGCCAACCTTTTGATACGAATATTGTTAGGCAGAAATGGGTTTTGACTTAAGGAGGGTTCCTCTACATGAGCGACTAGAGCTCCATAAGATTTGGCTCTAGTTTGTAGATCTATCGTCTCAAAGGTGTAAACGGTAGATGGTCACCAGCCGAAGGATGTTGCGAATCGCCATTCCCCCTTGTGGGGGTTGGGGTTGGTTTGTAATAAGGTGTTGTTGCTGCTAAGCAGGGAAAGGATTATTCAAGACAACAAGGGTCCTACCAGTGTCCTTTTTAGTAATGAAATCTATGCATTCCTAAAGACGCAGATAGAAATAGGTCATGTGGTCTTCGACACAGATTTTGCAAGGGAATCTGGTGGGTTTATCCTTTCCAACATCAGAGGGCATAATAGCTTTTTGCTTTGGGTTTTTCTACTTTGTTCACTGCTCTTCAGAACAAGCGGTCTTTTTCTTATTCTTCTTATTCTTACCACTAGGTTTTTGTGTAGACTACACAAATTTTATTGCGGTGGTAGAAAGGCCAGTCGATTTGGTAGAGGGGTCCACTAACATCTAGGCAATGTGACCACTGAGTTTTTTACAGTAGGCGCGGAGGTTGTGCAGATAATCCCATCGGCGTGCGCTCTAGGTTGTTGAGTAGCGGGAGAATTTGAGTTATGAGGGGCATTAGGAATTACATCATATAGAGTGCCAGACTGCAAATATATCAGATCTGAGTGTTGGGCATGATTAATGGATTGGTCTTTTATGATTGCACCACCTAAGGTGACATCCTTAGCGATTTGGGAGTGTAGCGACTTGCAGAACAATCGCTAATAGATAGTCTGGGAAGGGAGCTTTGACTAACCTCCGCCTACGTCTCCATTCATGTATATGATCAGAGATGTGGGTGGCAGTATGCTGATGTAATGAAGTGAGGAGTTCTGTCCAAATTTCATAGTGGATGGGTAGCTGGAAGTGCTTTAAGAATTCCATCGCTAGAGTGCAAAAGGTATTGACTGACGTGCCTGATAACTCAATGTACTACTTGGTTGTGTTGATAGTAAGGGTGCGGGGAAATAGACGTAACCGGATACTATCACCCACCATGGAGTTAGAAACACACCATAGATGATAGATGGTGATGTGTGTACCCGGATCCTCCCCTTGTTTCCCTTCGAACTTCAGGATGTCTGTCAGTATTTTATGTGGGATTGGCGACCAAAGTAAGTTATGATAGATGGGGTCATTTGTAAGTTTGTACAAGACAGGGATATCAAGTGTTGCCAAGAAAGGTAAAGTGTTTGATTCCCCTGAATCAAACCATGGTGATGACATATGACTTGAGGATCCTTG
>APFE030726150.1:19982-60195 GCA_000404065.3 Pinus taeda | reverse complement strand
GAACCCGGAATGTGTTGGGTTCCACTCATGGAGGGTGTCACGATAGGGTTTGAACTTGGGACAAATGGATAGCGGGGTTTGCCATCAAAGGTGTGGTACTGAGTGTCAACTGAGGAAGTGGTGGGGGACCAAGAGTGTCCAAAAAATCCCATGACCTGTTAGTCATCGATGGGATGGGTGGAAGTGTTCCAACTAAAGACAAAGGAGGTACAAATGCAATAGGAACCAAGAGTGGGCCCAATGGATTTGTGATCGAAGGATTGTATGGAGGAAGAAATCCTTCATTAAAGAAATCCTCCGGTAAGCTTGAATCATGGGATGTCCAAATTGATTTTGTGTGAGATCTCAAAGACTAATTTCCAAAATACGGGGAATCTGGTTCATTGGAGCTTGGCAGATCCTCCACAGTGAGTGGGGGAAGTCCTAACAACCATCTAGATTAACGATGAGAGTTGGATGTAGCCACGGTGGCCGATAATTTTTATTAGTAAATTTTACAGTGATGTTTGTTAAAGTCTTGGTGATAATTGTTAAACACACATGGAAAACAAGAGAAATATGAAAGATAAAACATGAGAGTGTGATTTTTATTAAAAAATGATTTACATTTATAGTACATGTGTTGACTTTTGGATTTCACATCCCAAGGTCTCTTGGACTCCTTTAGTCCATTCAGCTTCCACACTAACCATTGAGGATTAGGTGTCCAACATTCCCCCCTTAATCCGAAGGGTTATGTATGAATCCAAGAAGAGAGCTGTAATACAAAATGTGCAAAAATGCATGGCAACACTAGACTGAATGTGCTCTCTGAAATGTTGGTATAAAGGGCGGTGGTTTAAGGATGACCACCAACACTGGAACGCTTAGTGTAGTTCCCTGAACTCTTCCAAAACTAGCAAGAAGTTGAAGTCTTCTGCTAGAGGAAGTGCTCCTATTCTTTTGAAGAGGGAAACCTTCAACCAATAAAGGGAGGTCTCACCCCGCATAAAAGGGAGAACTTCAACTTGAAAGGAGAAGTCTCAACCTGTAATGGTTTAAGGATGACAAACAACTCTGGAATGCTTAATGCAATTCCTGGAACTCTTCCAAAAGTGGAAAGAAGCTGGAGTCTTCTGCTAGAGGAAGTATTCACAATTTTGTTCCTGGAATTCTTCCGAAACTGGCGAGAAGTTGAAGTCTTCTGCTAGAGGAAGTGTCCAAAATTACCAACTAAAGGCATGTTTAGGGGCATCTTTGTCTCTGGCTACAACTCTGAAACTGGTGTAGCAGGTTGTGGCTCAGGCTCACTTGATGTGACTTTGAAGCTTGTAGATGACTGTCATTTCCCCCCTGTCAGATAAAAGGTGAGATGATGGAGAAAACTCAACTGCAAGACTGTTCAATACTCTAGAACAAGTTGTGACATGTGATTGGAATATCTTCTTGGCTGTTGATGCCCATTGCTAAGAAGTGATCCATCCAAGATGAATCTTTTTTCTTGTGAGACGTTTGTTTCTAAAGCATCTGTGCGAAGAATGGGTGGTTTTATGACAGCGCTTACATGTATGAAGATCAAAACAGTGATCTTTCAAATGGCCAACTTGGTCACAATGTTGGCATTTCACAATCTGTTGTTGTTTTTTCTATTGTTGCCATGGAAGAGGAGTAGAATCTGGAATAGCTAGATGTGAACTGTCATGAATGAATCCAACACTCTGAAACTGAATGGGATTTGAGTAGTCTGGAATATGAAAGGACAAGTCCTTGTCATATCCAAGACCAGTTATGTGCTTGTTGTAGGCAGGCTCTACCCAAGGTCTGATGATGGGCTTGGGAAGTGCAAGCTAAACCTCTACATTTGCATGTAACCTTGCTGCTTTATCTGAATGAACTGTAACATTATTGAATTGATGTTGATGGGTTGCAGTCTCAATGTTCTAAACAGAAACATGTTCAGAATGACTCCTCTGTTTTAATTCTTCTTGCTGTAGCTGAGATTCAAGATGCAAAAAATCGATCTTTTCTTGTGCATTTTGTAGACAAACCTGAATGTCTATGAGAGAAGCTTTGTTGACTTTTAATGTATCATGATGAGTAGACAATATCAGAGTTTTGAGGAACTCTAATACTTCATTGATTTTGGCCATTTTCTCCAATGTTAAACTTACGCTTTAAACCAACTATGAACAAATGTTACTACAAGGTATTCTCAAAATTTGTTTTCTGAGAAAACTACAACAATCAAATGAGATTATTCCTTGAGGAATGAACCAAAAACAAGATTATTCTCCACACAACGATGGTTGGTTGTGTTCATATACAAGGAAAAGTATATTGTGCATTCCCAAACGATGTGACTCAAATGCTACAACAAATAAAATACTTGTTTCTCGATTATCAATACTCAGAAATATATGTCAGCAAGGATGCAAGCTTTACACAGTCATCTATTCAAGAAATATAGTGCACAAATTGAAAAGGAACCTGACCCAGCCACTTGTATAACAAATTCAACTTGTAGAGAGTCTGCTACAAGTTAAAAATCTGGCTTCTAACTTATCTGTGCATGTATCTTGTAAGATTCAAATGTCTCCTTCCCTTGATGACCCTATAGCATATGCCAAAATGCTTGAGGTTGCAGGATGCTCACTTCTTGTTGTTCATGGACGCACCAGGGTTCAAGAAGACGACCAAAGCGTTAGAGCAGATTGGGCTGTAATTAATACTGTCAAGAAGGTTGTTAGAATTCCTATTTTGGAAAATGGAAATATAAGATATTTAGAAGATGTCTATGATTGTTTAAGAGAGACTGGTGCAGATGGAGTTTTGTCAACTAACTCCATACTGGAAAATCTCGCACTTTTTGTAGGATATCGATTAATGGCAGACTGAGAAGATAATTCAAGCTCCCAGGCAGAAGAGCTGCTAGAAAAATATGAGAGAGTGAAGCATAATGATCATGAACTTAAAAATCCATTCACTCAGGCAACTCTGGTTTTGGAATACATCAATCTTTGCGAGAAGTAACTAGTTCCATGGTAAATGATTCGAGCCTACGTGCACCGAATGTTACTTGACTGTTCAGGATTTATCAAGATCGATATTAGGAACTCAACAAACAGTCTAAGTTGACATTCGAGTGGCTTCGAGATATGGTGCATCAGTTGATGGAACGTGATATCAAACTCGTCCTTCGTCCATCATAAAGTTGTTATTGCCTGTTGCAGCAGGCTTACAATTTCTGGGTTGACAGGATATACAATATACTTTGACAGGAATGCCTCTAATGCACAACGATTAACCAATATACATACAATTGCTACAACTGCATGCAGCAATTTTGACCCACATAAAGATTCTTTATGTTATGCGAACAGAGAGGTGTTTAGTGCTCAAACCAATTCATATAACCGCACCAGGAGATATATCCACACTCACGCACTAAGAAGCTTTGCATATAATTGTAGAGTCATCCTCAGTGAGAATCTCTCTACTCCAAAATCAACACCTTTGATTTGGCGCCCAAACACAGTTAAAAAACCTTACGCGCTGTGACCATCTCCAATAGAAGAAGAAGAAAATGTTGAAGCTCAAAGGTTTGGGTATTCAAATTTTGTGCGGCGCTACTACCAGGCACTTACAACCTCTCTACACGCCCTTCAATTCTAGCCATTGGTATTCCAAGGTTGTGAAAGCTAGCTCTAATGATGAATTGTCTAAGACATCCAGCTTCGTGCGGAGTCACACTTCTACAATCGCTTATTATTAATCACAAACGACTTGGGACCGTAAAATTATATGGCATAACAACACGACATCAGGTAGATTTTATTACAAAAGGGTACCATAAACACTGTAGATGCTCATTCGAGTGGACCACCCTGTTTTTCTTTTTCATCGGTACGATGAATAAACCCATGCCACTTAGGATGTCGACCTGACCACAGCAATTCACTTGTATTCAAGGGTCATGTTGTTTTCGGGAGCGAGGCCGACGCAGGCCCTCATGATGTTCTCTAGCATCGCCCTCTGCTTCGCCAAGGCATTAACGACAGGCGTGCTTGGTGGTACCAGTGGCACTTTGGTGAGGTAGCTTAAAATGCTTGCTACCAGGTGGAAAGAATGAAATTTCCCCTCGCCTTCCTTTTTAAGTTGAATCCTGGTACAGAGTTTGGCGAGCAACACCAAGTCTAAGATCAGAGGCAAGGCTCCTCAAACCGCCTTCCTCTAGTGATGGTCTCCAGTGATGGTGGTAGTCTCCTCTGACTAGAACCGAACTCTCTACAATCCTCCTCCAAATTCAATCACTTATGTTTACAACCTTTAATTGACAATCCATAAAAAATCAACGTAGGGGGGAATCCAGCGCGTGATTTGAAACCAACAACTTAATGGTGTGACTGACGGATAGGCGGGGGCATAATAGAGTAAGGGCGGCTAGACAGCATTCAATGGAATGAACACACAGCATTGAAGGGTATAATGGAATGAACACAACGTTGAAGGGTATAATGGAATGAACACAGCGTTGAAGGGTATAATGGAATGAACACAACATTCAATGTCAAGCAGCGCTCAAACATTTCAAACTAGGTCAGGATGACCAGCATTCAACTATTTACAGTATGACAGCACAAACGTTTCCATGTCAGGGCCATTCACAAAAAGTTTTTAACATACAACGCTTCTTTCTGGACAGTATGGACAGCGCTGGACAAGACAATGCTTCAGAAGAGTAGGGCGCAGGTTTTATAAATGGAATATGGAAAATAGACAAACATTCATGGACAGACACCTTCTAGTTGACAGAGAGCCAGGTAAAAGGAATATGGCAGACAGACAGAGGAGTTACTAGGAGCATGAGAGCTAAAAAGGAGCTGGCTCTGATACCATGTTAAACACACATGGACAACAAGAGAAATATGAAAGATAAAACATGAGAGTGCGATTTTTATTAACAAATTATTTACATTTATAGTACATGTGTTGACCATTGGGTTTCACATCCCAAAGTCTCTTGGACTCCTTCTGTCCATTCGGCTTCCACACTAACCCATTGAGGATTAGGTGTCCAACAATAACACTCTGGCACCTAAAAAATAAAAAATACACTAAGTAAATCAATAAACAAGTAGAGGGAAATGACCCTATCTGATAAGCATTGATCACTGGAGATGAAACATAGTATCACAATGAATAACATAGAGAGTTGCCAAAATGTATAGTTACGATTACTCTTGAGCTTCGCCCAAACCTCAGATTAAGGGGCCAAGTACTCTCGTGAAGACAATCACCCTCCCAAAAACCGAAGAGAGAGTAGGTCTGTCTATGTTAGGTACTAGGGCACCCGCCCCAGTTAGCTTGTGTTAGTCCCTAAAATTATGGCCGCTAAGGATACCTTAGATCATAGAAACTACCATGGGCGACATAGTCACAGATGGCATGTTGTGTGGGTAGGATAGCTGAGTCCCCGACTCAGCTTCGATATCCTCGAAGGGATCCTCGATACATAGAATACCCAAAGGAGATGTAAGTCCAATGTTCTCTCATATTTAGCTCTGCTTTTACTGGAGTGGTCCTCGATAGTATGAGTCCAGAAGGATTTCTCTCTTTAATGACACTAGTTTTGATTTATGATCTTGGGCAGTTAACTCACACTGCCTATCCCAAAATCCTAGCCTAAAATAAAGTAAATTTACTCTAAAAAGAGTTCCTGATTGATTTTACTAGGTAGATTTTAAATGTACTTTGTTAGAGCCTTCGGTAGGTGTGTTGACGTATGAAATTATATGCGACTTTGACTCAAATCATGCAAAAATCAATGCTTGTAAATTTTCACTCTCGATGAATAAGTTGCTTCCACAAAGGGAAGTCATTCATATATCAATGTTTATTCCATGCATCCTATTCAGTACAACACTAGCATAACCGATAGAACTTCAATGCTCACTAACAACTATTGAAACCAAATAATACATAACTTAATCAGCTAAGCAGAAAACACTAAAAAAATGTATATTTTTTATTTTTTTTTAATGAAAACAAAAACTTTAAGAAGTAAATATATTTTCTTTAAATAAAATAATTGTTCAGGATACAGAGCAATCAAACAAGTGCAGCTGCAGATCCCTGATTAGTCTATAAGTAGATTTCCCAACCCATGAGTTCATAGGGTAAGTTGTTTATCAAGAAACGGCTGACTAACACTTTGTACTAGAGGCTACATAGAGTTAGCTTTAGCACTAATGATCTGTTTGTGAGGGAATAGTGCTTTATAAAGCATTTTTTTCACTGGTAACTTGCATTAGCGAGGAAAAAGACTCAAAAAATAGGCTGTGGGGATCATATCTAGGGCTGAGAACTAAAAGAAGGGTGTTTTATGGTCCTGAGTGGTTGGAAATGGAATGAAGAAGTACATGAAGGCCTAGAAGAAAGAGATATCTAGGATTTTTCTAGGAAAAACCAGGAACTAAGTGTAGTCCCCAGTGCAGTCGAAAATTCTACTATAGGGATTAATGCGTGGGTGTTTGATGATGTATAAAACCCTCAAGGATCTTCCCGGGATCCTTGGTAGACAATCAGATTAGTTGCAGTTGTCACAAAGATACATGCATATCTATGTTTAACAAATGAATATCAAAGCAAGAAGGAATTATTACCTTGAGTCTTAGTGTATTGTTGCTAGAGAGCGTAGTGTAGCTAGATGGAAGATCCCTGAGTCGGCTCCAGATCAAAACCTGCACATAGAAAAGACAAGCATAATATCACAACATAAAACCTTGATTTACAAATGCATGAACATATAAAAGATATCTAGTTTCACATAACTAAGCCACTCATGCTAGAATATATTAGATTAGCATACAAACAAGTTTATACTACCAACATCATTGAGTGGACAACACAACTGCAGTTCTATATTGATGTAGAAAGAGTGATTACAACCATCAGTTGCATTGACCTTCCCTTACCCTTCTATCTCTTCTCTCTCTCTCTCCCTTCTTAACCTCTTCTGATGCCTTAGTTTAATACTCTGCTTGATAGTCAAATAGGAAATCCTTTCAAATGTTTCGACCTCTTTCACAATGGCCTAATCCTTGCATATATGGCATGGAGGGTTAGGGTTGCCAAGTCCTTCATGAGTTTCATTAGGCAAAAGCAGTGATGTTTCCACGCTTTAGTGCTCTTTCATGTTTGCATACTCCATTAGGAATTAGTAATTCCCCCAAATAGGTCAAGTTCTGATGTTTCCCTACTTTTATAAGATGACATAGGAGAGAATCTAGGGATATTTTCTCAGTCAATTCGCTCCTTTGACCCATAGAAACGGATGTGGGGTTACTAACATTATTTTGAGGTAGAAAGTAGAGTTACCCTAGGCACTAACGCACCCTTAATCTTGACAAATGGGCCTGTGAACTTGGCCAGTACTTCAGTCATCATGTCTTTGTCCTCTGAGCTGATGAGGAGGTCATTTTCCTGTATAACACTTGATCAGTTTATAGATATTTTTACCATCCATGAACATGTTGAAACCAATTCCCTTAGAAGTCAAACAACTCAAAATATGTTAAAGTACATGAGAAATTTGGGTCAAATAGCTCTCACACCTTGTTATATTCCACCTATGTTGATTTCTTTAGTGTTCTTGTGCATGTGTTGAAATTAACTCTGAGAATAGTGCAGAGATTCACTCTATCTGTAACTATAAACCTGCACAGGTGAATTCTAGAAAGTAAAAACAAAAGGTACATTCTACAAACACAGTTAGTCAAATATTTCCCAACTGAATGCTTCTAGGTGATGATTATTCAAACTATAACCCTCATAATATGCATCTCCATCCCTTTTCTCATGGTAACCTAATCCTTCATTAAAGGAGGTTCATGCTCTTCTTAGGAATCTGAAACTTCATCCTCTTTGATCTATAGAAGTACTAGAGGGTTGAGGGATGAAGGAGGTCAGAATTCAGAGAATACAAACTTATGTTGTTAGTTTGAGATTTGAGAGCTTGTTATATAACGAGGAGATTAAAGGAATTTGGGAGGGACCTCACGGAAGCAAGGTGAAGGTTATAAGGCTCCTCTTATCTTCTGATTAATACAAATGAGCACTTACTCCCATTGATTTTGTCTTTTGTGGGTGATGAATAGTTTGCAAATGTTTATTATGTTCATGAAGGCAAGTTAAATCCCTAATTTCCTTGATCATTAGGCTAAGTTTTTTGAATTATTATATCACACATGCTTTTGATCCTTTCCATGGTTTATGTTTGCAGGTCCTATGAGGCATTGAAGAGCTGCATCAAGTCACAACCAGGGACCTTCATTAGGCATTTTGTGAAACTGATAACATATCTATTCATTAACTAGATTGTTTATAATTCAAACAAGTTCGACTTAGGGAAAGAGTTAGTTCATTTGTCATGATTGTTTCTAGTTTCCATTTAGGATCTAGGGATATCACTCTTGTTCGCAAGAGGGATTGTCTGGTGTAGGAAAATGGTGACCATAATAGGGAACATATCTATTCTCATCTTTTTCTGATTTATCCAAACCTAAGTCTTCATAAATTAATGGCTTTTTAGATTTGATTGGTTGATTTTCGAATTTTTTATTTTTTATTTAGGTTTTCCTCCCTACGTTGTTCTTGTTTGTACATAGAGCGTAGTTTTGTGCCCTTTTTCCATAGCAATTGAGCACATACGCTTTGTTTCCTACTGGAAAACCATGCAGGCCTTGAAAATTTTGAAAATTTCTTGCTAGCTTCAACCTAGACCTGAATTTGTCTCTCTGAAAGTGTCATTCTATTTGTTTGGACTATGTGTTGTCTTTTTTGAACTTAGTTGATTGCTTTGTTGATGATGTTTTGAAGATGAGGTCTTCTTGGAAGAATACATTAGGGTTTTTCCTGGTTGATTTGTTGATTGATAAAAACAAGTTTGAATGTATTTTTGTGAGTGATATTCTTATTTTGTTCTATCAAATACATTGGTTAAGCCTTAAAAATTGCTTATTTGTAGTCAAAATCACTTTGAATTGCAAATTAGGGTTTCTTAATACCTTGTGCTTTTGTGAAAGAATTGTGGTAATTTTTGCTTGATAAAAGGAGTAGTTTCTTTCATCTTGGGAAAATTTTCGCAATTGCACTATATTATCATTGAATAAAAGCATTCATAGGAGAATATGTATTTTCTCCAATATTCTTGATTGATTTTTGTATGCTTGAAAGTTTTGAGTGATTAGAAGAAAAGAGTGTTTATTTTATTTTGATAATTAGGGAAATCTGGAAATTAGTTTGTTGACTGCGTTTTTCATTACAAAATAGTGAACTTGGTTGCTTTGAGAAAAGTGGAAAAGTTGTGAGTTGTTGAATTTTATTTCTCAAAATCAAAGAAAACTCTTTCTTTTCTCTAGATAGAATTTCATTGAAATAAAAAGTTTCTTTTTCATTTTAAGGTGCATTAAGATTTAGAGTCGTGTCACAACATCATAAGTTTCACCTTCATCACCCATTGAGTGAAAGAATAACTTAATAATACAGTGTTAATTAAAATTCACTTAGAATTTTATATTTTTTAGGGCTATTTTCACCTACAATAGTTTAAGTGTAGGGCTTTGGAATAGGGAAGGAAGTAAACTTTCCAAAGCTACAAACGAACAGTAGAACCTTGAGTTAGGGAGAGAAAATCCAGTGATTTACGTTTTGCTCTGGGAAGCTCTTCTTAGACATGAGTTAAGCACGAGGTTGTCTCAAATCTGGTGAAGAGATCTGACCCACTTCATTGGCCTAGATACAGCGATTTACACGTATTAAAATGGTACCGCAAGGTACTTGGGGTCACTTGAAAGTAAACCTCCAATTGATCATGTGGAAGAGCCTTCAAGGGGATTGACCTTGTTACTTTTCCTTTGTGTGTACGTCTGATCTACAACTGTCCCCCCAGGTAAAATTGTTGTATTTGGTGAACATAGTGACTATAATCCTACCGCTCTACCTAAGGTGATGGAAGAGGGAAGGTCCTGTTGTACCTAGAACAGATGTTGGCTTGACTCACTTGGACTCTCTTGAGGGTAATCTTTGCTCGAGATGGTTTATAGCAGATTTACTTACACCAGACCGTTTCATTAAGAAGTTTGTCAAGGTAACTGGTTCCAAACACTCATTTTCTATAAAACTTTTCACCTTAATCTCTTAGATGGTGGATTTCATCACCAACTAGTAAATATTGATCTCTGTGAAGAGTAAGTTTGTGTGGTTTGAACTCCTAGATTTTTAGCGCGTGTTACTTTCTATGTTGTGTTTTTACTTTTTTGGCATTTTAGGTGTAATTTAGATATTGTGATTAATAAATTGAAAATTTTTCATTGTGGTGGAACTACCAAGACAATCATGTAGGATACTTGGGGATCCCCGTCAGTATACATTGAGTCAATTAGAAAATATTAAAGAAAAAAAAATCTAAATCATTTGAAACGGGAACTGCAGTAGAAATTGAAACTTCTACTATTATAGATTTTGATGTAAGAGGCATTGAAGTTAATCAACCTATAACATCTAATATTTTAGGCCTTGAAGTAATAGAAACTGAACTTGATCAAACTCAGAACTTAACATCACACCCAGCAGCAACTGATTTACAAATTACTAAACTCGTTCAAACTGAATAAGATACTAGAGAATCTTCCGATAGAAACCTCGTTTCTGAACCAGATATTAATGAACCTGAGTCTGATATTTTTGAGCCTAAGATTCATACACTTGTGACAACACATATCCTGGATCCTCCACTTTCACTATATGTGAAACTTATCATTATAGATGGTCTCCCTCCTCGTCTTATTTCCATTGAAGAACTTGTTTCGGATGAAGAGGAAGAACCTATAGTTTCTACCAGTGAACCTACAAATATATCAGAACATTTGTTTCGATATTTTCACCTTGACCCTTGTTATTTTACACCCTTGAACTTTTTAGGGCAAGGGATTCCGCGTTACACGACTCCTTATTCTATCGTACCCAATTTTGACTAGTCCAGAATGATTCCTAGAAGTGTCGTGTTAGATACATCCATGTATTCCACTTCTCTGGAGTCCACATTGTATGGTGGTTTTTTACCACCTATATATCACTCTCTCGCAGGAGCTTATTCAGGAGATTTTTCCTCAAACTCATCTTAAAACATGTTAAGTAGGTTACTTTTGAATATGTTAAGTAGGTTACTTTTGAATATGCTATTTGTATTTGCATTCCTTTTTGTGTCTTGATCCCTTTTGCAGGTGTATAAACGTTGTGAATAGCAGGACTGAGCCTGTGACACAAGTGATTCAAGGTCTTCAACAAAGGAGAATGTGATAGTATTAGAATGAGGTAGGCCATCTTCTTCGTCTCTCATTTCAATTGTAACTTAGGAAAGTGTCTAGTAGATTGTCACGTAGGTTGCTAGTCCCACTCATTGGGCTAGAGGGATCACCTTTGTCCGCATAGAGGATTTCCTAGAAAAAAATGGTGCCTCCATTGGGGAAGCTATAACCCTTTCCATTCAATACTTCACCTTGAATTTATGATGGGTTTGACCAACCTTTAGTTTTCTAGCTTGTTTTCTTTTCTATAACTATTTTCACTTGCTAGTGATTGCTTGCGGACATTGATTTTTGTCTGGTCTTGAAGATTTTTAATTTTTTCTTCATTTTTCACGCCCATCGCGAGTTTTCTTATCACAATCATGATGTCATGAAAAATTATTTAATTACGATCGTGATTATTATGCTTTCATCATTTCTTTTCCTTTAATAGGCGTGATGATCCCAGAGCATAAGAGAAAATAATGTTTTTTCTTCTTGTTCTTAGTCTTTTGGTCCTCTATCAGTGATTTTCCAGTGTCTACGGTGTGTTTGTTTTGATTCTCACGCTTGATTGACTAAAATTACCTCTTGCTTTGGTTTTTTGTGTGTTGGAAGCTTGTTTTCTCCTTAGGGTTTCTAGGGTTTCTATTTCACCCTCCACTCATTGGTTGATCTGCCTCTTAGAGATCGATTACTCATGTTAAAGAGTCTTATGTATCATGACATCTTTTACAAGTGCTTTTGGTTATTTTGTGTGAAAATGTTTTCATTAGGTGTCAAATCATATTGATGCTTTGAAGTTCATTTTACTTCCATTTTCAAGCATATCACAAATTGTTTTCTTTTGTTGAATTGAAAGAAAGCCCTTGTTATCATTCTTATGTTTCGGAAAGTGAAATCGTTTATCTTTTGAATATTTTTGAGATGTTTCTTGCATTCAAAATCATAAAGTGAAAGATATTTTCATCTTTAGTGAGTTGTTTGCATTTGTTTGCATTGATTGAATCAAAGTGAAAGTAAAATCATTATTGCATCTTTAGTGAAAAGAAAAATATTTTCATTTCTATGGCATTGCATTTATTAGTAGAATGAAAGATTAGATTTCTTTTTTGCATATTGCATTGGAAAGAGTTTAGTTCGATGCATTTCTTGGTTTTTTCTCTTCCTTTGTTAGATTAGCCCTCATCGAATGAAAAGGTTTCATTTTCATCATTTAGTTTCATTCTAGGAATAGGTAACATCATTGAGCCATCAAATCTGAAACTTAATTCAAGATTAACTTAAATTTTACCTCAATTAACCTAAGGAGCATTTGTCACTTAACGCAAATTTCTAGAGGTCTAGGCTAGAGACGTGTTTTGCGTCATAAAACATAGTAGTTGTCAATAACTTCATGCAGTGTATCCCCAGGGTGAAATCTCATCCCAGTATGGAAGTATAAAGAAGGTTCTCTAGTACTTTCGGGTATATCAGAGGAACTTCAGTATGAAAAGTATATAGGGATGCTCTCATCGAATGGTTCAGCATTAGACAATGATAACACAGACTTCTGCTCCCTGTACCGTCACCTATATATTGGAAGACCCCATTATGTTGTTATCCTTTAGCTAGAAGTAACCGAGTAAGTTGCCTTGTAAACGTGATACAATGAACACAAAATTTGAGGAGATTGGCAACCATACGTTAAGTCCTTGGCTTCGACTAGGGTGTATGAATTTCTTCCAGAAGGCTTTCCTTTTACGGGAAGAGTCCCATCTCACACATTTCCTAAAACCAATGGGCCTATGTTTCCATCTGGTTATATGTTGGCTTGAGGGGGCCTAACCTAGGTTTGGAGTTATTTAGCTAAACAAATCCCTATACTACTGGTCCTTTTGGCAATAGCCCACGGAGCGTAGACTGAGGTCTCACTTGAAGCAGTATGAGGGGATGTTGGAACCAAGTTTCCACACCCTTGAGATGTCTGAGGGGTCAGTTTAGCCCAACTTTGAATACTTTTGTGCAGATTACTTCGCACACTTTCCTGACCTGCGAGGCCTTTGCAATCTGTTATAATTGCCTTCGCGCAACCCTAACTAGGGGCTGAAGTGCTTTTGCGCTACTAAGGCAGTGATCTGTGCTATTTCCCTCAGTTACACTATGGATCTTACTTATCTTCTTATAACTGTTATTTAACTTCGTGTAAACATATACTTATCTTATATTCGCTTATTTAACACATTCATATAAGTTCGCACAGCAAATAAACAATAAACTTGCAATTCATACCCAATATACTTCAATGCATAAAACAGGAAAAAGGCACACAAAATGATAAGAAACGTCTCTTTATTATTTTCTCCAACAGTTATAGACTCGACTCACCCTACACACTCAGTTGCAGGGGTCCATGCACTCAGCTGTAGACTACTAGGCCTTTGCGCACTCAGCTGTAGAGCCTTCTCCTACTCTAATACCCAAAGACTCAATGCTTCATCTTTTCTTAGAGTATTCGATGTCTCTTTACACTTAGAGCCTCGCTCTATTTATACAATCCCATGGTCTGTGAACCATGGGTAGAACTCTTAAGCCGACATTAAATTACAAAAGTAAGGGCAGACAACCCTATGACTCAATTACAATTTTGCGCTCCACGCCCACAAATCGTGGAGTATTTACATTGGACTTAGTCAAAACTTGGGCTTTAAGCCCCAAAAATTGCCTTGGGGGGTCCCGTGCCTAACAAGCCCCCAACACAAACATCATGACTCGCCCTCGAGTCACTCTGTTGGTACGGAGATCTTCGTGCGAATACCTCCCAACTTTTCTCAGATTGCTGCAAGGTTGGCAACGCACTGAGCAGTTGCCTGTTGTATCTCCTGGGCACACTGTTCAAAGACCGCGGTATGTGAACTACTTCCCTGTATCTTCTCCTGCATCCCCTTCATCTGTGCAAGCTTTCCTTCAATCGTTGTTGTGATGACGAAGGCCTCATCAATCCATGGTTGGATGCGTGCCTTCAAAACCATTTCTTTGTGTCGCTCTACATTTACTTGCTCCTTAAGCACTTTTTCTTGTTGCATTCGTGCGAGCCTTTATGTAAGGCCACTGTCTATGCAGTCCCTTTTATATCATTATATCTTTGTTGCAGCTCACATGCCTCTGTTTCTAAGCATTGTATGTTCAGGTCCTCCTACAAAGTGGTGAGGTCCTCGAATGACTCTTCCAACATTTTGGTGCAGTCCTTCACTGCACTATTGATCTCCTCCATCCCTGATGTAATGGCGCTGGCGCAAGGTTCCCTTACCTCTGGAGGAGTTGAATGTTTCACCTTCAATGGCAGCTTGCTATCTGAAGGTTAAGTTCCATCTGAACCTTAGCCATCTCTTCTCACGCCTCGCACACCCTTGCTACTAACCTATGGATGCGTGCCTCTACTGGTGCCTCTACTGGGATGGCTAACTCGGGGGCCATCTGGAAGGCCTCCTCAACCACCTATACCATCTGTCGATTTTGTGCCACTACCTCATCGCATTGCAGGCTCAGTTGTTCCATATTAATTTTCTCCTCACTTAACACCTATAGTGCATGGCCCTCCCTAGCCCGCATTTCTGCAGTCACTCTGTCCTGCAGGACATAGAATGTCTCCTAAGGGAGCGTAGCCATGTTGATCCCTACTCCCTTCAATGCACTGATCGTAGGCCAGTCAGCCTCATTTTCTGTAACCAGTGTCCCCTCTTGCAGCACTATTGTGTTGGTCGTGCGGGCATGCAACATTTCCTCAACTATGGTCGTTCCTGTTGCGAGGTTGGTCGAGAGAGTACCAGCCTGAGGAGTGCATACATGTAACTCCTATATCTATGCCTGGAGGGCCCCCAACACAATCTGATTCTCCTCCGCAAGCTGCTGGAGGGCCTCCGCGGTGACGTTGCGCACTATCTCCCCTATATCATGGAGATCTCCTTCAGTGAGGGTGACCGAGTCGAAAGAATTCTTAGAAGCTTTCGACTTCTTTCACGACCCCACCTGCTCTCTTGGGAATTGGCGCTTCAACTGTGTAGATGTTGTTTCTAGGTTTGCACCACCTTCCTTTGTCTCAGGATCTTCCTCGGGTGAGGGCAAATTACAGCCCTCACGCTCCTTCTCTGTTGCCTGTTGCTGCTCAGCTACTACTGCCTCTTTTCTTCTCTTCTTTGCCAACTGCATCATTTGCAATTTTTCCTCCTCCTTCTTCTACTATGCAGCAGGCTTTTTTGTTTCCATCGCGGAGATGGCTGGAGTGCACCACTCTAGCCACCACACCTCAAGTACGTTAAAGATAACATCATCTATGGCCAGGTATGGTAGTTCATTCCACTTCTTCATGGGGTCCTTGCGCGCCTTGATGTAGATGTGATGGAAGTCCACCTTAAACTCTATGAAGCTTCGTAAGCTATTATAGATAGTGGGCGATAACCATGGCTTGTGCTTAATCCCCATTTTGATGTTCATATACATGAACACCCAGAATATTTTATTTTCTTGTATCTTGTGCATGTCTTTAGTGGCCCACAGTGAAGCGTACTTCACGCCCTCTGGGAGATCCCTCCCAATTGGGGGGAACTAGCTGTCCTCAGGAAATTCCCTAGCCACCAGCACTATGGATAGCAGAAGCCTTGCATAGTGGAAGATTTCCCCTGTTCCTGTGCCTAGTGAAAATTCTCCAGGAACTCCTCGCACAAGTATTCAAATCAGTTAAACTGGACCCCCTTTGTGCACTACTCGGCAAGTGCAACCACCGGAAAGAGCACCTCATCTGCGCGGCACTCCCGCATGACCATACCCGCCAGTATTTGAGCCGCGGCATTGATTGCCTTGTTGTTGGTACTGGAGATCACGTAGCCCCTCTTTTTGTTCTCCAGATTATATTTCTTTTTCGTGGCCTCCGCGATGGCCAAATCACTGCTTTTACCTCTAAAATGTCTACTGGGTCTTCCCCTTTACAAGGGAGTCGGGTAATTCTATGGATCAGTTGGTCTGTAATGGGGATGGGCTCCTCTAGCTACAAACAACCATCATGCACCAGGAAAAGTAGCTGCCTGATGATGAAGATAGTCACTAGGGCGCGATGGTAACACGACACCAGAGCAGGTTCAACAACCCTGCCCTTTCGACATCGTGCAACCATTGACGCGGCTTCAACTCTACGAATCCCGCTGGGTGTTTTTCTTTGGCTTCATGAGCTACATGATCACCAAGTGAGGGAATTTCTCAAGGTCGGTGAGATCCCAATCTTCCAACTTCAAACTCGGCACCCGTCCAAGGTGTGCTCCTTCAAAAATTATTTCGTCGAGTAGCAGCAGAGTCTGCAGAGAGCTCTTTCTCTCATCTAGGTCCTTGGGCACCTTTTCCTTTCCCTTCCAAGGAGGAACATATGAGGGCAGTCTGGCTAGCGGGTCCGAACCCTCGATTTCTTCCTTCATTTCTTCATCCTCTTCCTCTTCCACTAGGATTTCCTCAAGGTCTTCCGCCTTCTCATTGGTTTCCACATTAACCGCTTTCCCTTTTTCTTCCATGGTCAATTTAGTTCTCAGTGAGTTTCAAGGTGACATGCGCACCAGAATCATAGGCTGCTTATCCTTCTTGGGCCTCAGTGTGCGTGGTGATTTAGGGATTTCCAAAACTATCCTGATGCTTTAAGGGAATCTCCTACTGTTATGGCTTACACAGCCTCTTCAATGGTCATTTCGTCGATATCCATGGCTTCCTCTGGTGTGGTGATACTGTTACTCCACAAATCTCTCAATGACTCAAGTAAGTGCTCAAACAATGCCTTCGACTTCAAAAAATCAAATGGATATGGGTTCATAGATAACTGGGTGCGCAATATCTCAATTCTCAAATGGCCAAGTGTTGTTTGTTGGGCAGCCCTTTGCAATTTATAGCACCTTTTGAATTTGAATTCGACCATTCCCCCCAAATCTGGTCCATTAATGCTCCCTTGGTGGAAGATTTTCCCAAATATTGCCCATAAAGCTCACCTTAAATGCTTGCCGCCTACTCCATTTGGTCTCAAACCAAGCATCACATCGTGAATAGTGACTATAACGGTCACTTTCTAGCCAAGCCACATGGTAGCACATCCACCCTTGTGTTGTCGCGAACCTTGTGACACTTCGCTCCTGTGCACATTATCATCATCGTGTAGCTCTTAGGCATGGTATTTTATAGTCACATGCCTCCTTTCAATTGCCTAGAGTTCTAAGACTATGCTTCCCATAGCTAATTAGGTGGTTGGGTCACCTGTATATGGCTTTAATCGACCATCAATCACTTTTTCTAGGAAAAGTTTGCCTCTTAACTTTACTATCTGCATCGCACACTTCACCATCTGCATCATGCCAACGTTGGTGATCCCTTTAGTAATATACGGTCCAATCCAAGGCATCAAGTTGATCAACTCTTGGTAGTAGTCCCCCAATTTATCAATGTAATTGTGCACATCTTGTTTTATCACCACAGTTTTCTTATCAAGAAAGTCCTTCTTTATTCCTTCCTCAAGCTTTTTGACTTCTTCTTCCACCATAGCACTTTCCTCCCTTAAGTGAAATTTTTCCTTCATAAGTTGTTGGAGCCTAATATCACCATGTTGGATCTCTTCATCAGGTCCCAAGTGTTCTTCTTCATTCAATTGCGCGATCCCTTCCTTCAAAGCTTCGCGATCTGTCATATCCACGAGTGTTGCTATGCGTGGACTAGGCATCATATACTCCATCGAAATTACATTGTTTGCTCCATAGGCCAGCCTAGAAGGCATCTGTCCCGTCAGTTTCTTCCACGTTGTCCTCTAAGCCCACAAAACGGCTAGTACGCGTAGGTCCCAATCATTTTGTTGTGCATTATATACCTTATTCAGTGCTTCATACACTTTGTTAAATGCTTCTGCATGGGTAACCTTCTGCACACTCATTATTTGCACACTTTGTCGTTCCAACTTGAGGGACCGTTCACACAATTTCCCCCCCAACACATGCTTATTGACCGTATTCCCCAACGCGAACTTCACGTGCATCCGCAAAAGTTGTTTACCATATGCATGTACCCACCTGGATAGATGCACACGCAGACCATCTCGTTCATTTTATTGATCTGTTAGTCACATCTTAGGCTTCCCAAAATGCATGTCTATCATTCTCCTATATTCGCACTAGTCATCCAAGCTTCCTCGGTGCGTACCCCACGACCTCGTGGGCGTAGCGCGCAGTACCCACTTCAAAGCCTAGAAATGTTTCTTTTCCGACATCTCCCTTTCAAATTTTTCCAAGAAAGCATCTACCTCACCTAATCCATCATAAGTAGGTAGATCCCTCACATACGACGATACGCAGTGCAGCGATCTTGTCATCATATTACAGTTTAGCATGGTTACCTCATGTAACCAATTCTGCCATCGCTCTATCTCTTCATCTGAATCTAACGTATAGGAGCTTTTGCTCTCCCATGAGATTCATCCATCTGCGTTGGGATTTACCTAGTCTTACTCTCACATGGTTATCTTGTAGTTGTAGTCCAAATCATCTTCACTTTCATAGTTGCACACTGGCTCTATATTGTTGGGTATGGATCTTGATTATCTTTTGTATTCAAAGGTATCGCCGCATTGGACCCCAGTTCGAAATTGCCTCATAAAAGTATAGTAATTTCTAGTCGATTTGGGCCATTCATTAGGCGGAGATCTGATGGTAGAAGTGATGTTTGATTATGGTTTTTTTCCCTAGAAGGAAACCCCTCGCTATATATGAGGGAATTGTATTGCATCTATGTAGATCTGTATTCTGAGTGAGAAAGAGAGAGGAGATTGAGAGCGAAGAGGTTTTTACAGTGGATCTGTTGTAGGTTGTATCTCTCTAGTTTGTTGGATAATATAAAAAGAAGGACTGGTTGTTTCTCCATGGACATAGCCCAAACTGGGTGAACCACGTATATTTTTGTCTCTCTTGTTTTATGCATTTTCTGTGTTTATATTTCTGCAATATTTTGTGTTCCATTGCTCTGTAATATATAATTTTCTAACATGTATAGCGCGATCCCTTAGCAAGGTCCAAAGGTACGACTATGCATAGAGACTTCTTCTCAAAAATCATATTGCGCTTCTTCAGATTAATCAACCCGTTCATGTCAATGGCCCAATCAATTCCTAAGAGCACGAGGTAGGGGTTGTTGTCATCAACAATCACTATCACTTCAAATTATGCTAGTGCGCTTGCTCCTTCAATATCCACGGTGATTCCCTGCAATCTCTCCATAGGTAGTATCTTTTATTGGTTCTCTATTCGTAGCTGGATAGGAGACCATTGCAGCGTAGGTCTTCCCATCTGCTCCCATGTCTGCTTCGGCAGAACGTTCACGTCCGATCCTAGGTCCATAATTACTTGGTCCATCTCATATTCTCCAATCTGCATGGTCAACCTCATTTCTTTTCCCGTCCTCGTCGCACGCTTTCCAACCTTCTAGACTACGCGCAGTTCTCCTAGTGCAGTCCCACCACATCTGTTAATGAGTTCCTGCAATCCCTTTACAACCTTTTTGTCACGCAGTAACTTCATACATGTTTCCAGGAACATCATGAGCATCAATGTGTCCATTTCTAGCTCTGGTTTGTCTTTGCTCCCTGAAGTGGAGGCATCAGCAAAGCTCCTCTTAGATTCCATGAAGGTTTCCTTAGCGCGCTCCGAATCAAACTTTGTTTCTTTCATTGGAGCCTTGCAAACCCAAGTACTATCTTCGGGTTGTTTGCCTTTATCATCGGCCATCATAATTCCACTTTGGAGCACAAATTTCACATTTGGATCTTCCTCACGCGGCTCAAACCTCATCATCTATTGGTTATGAGTCAGGGGAGGTGGTAGCACTCCCTTGTCACGTATCCTAGCTATCAGCGTAGGACAATCCTCCGTTTCATGATCAAACAAGGTACAGTACAGACATGACGGGCGCATTGAACTCATAAAATCATAGGCATAATGTCCTGGCCCTCTGCAATTGTAGCATATCAGCTATCCATGACCTCTTCCAGGTCCTCCTCCACCTCGACCTGGCCGCGCTCTTGGAATCCGGTTTGTGCCATTCCTGCGTTCTAGTCAAGGGGTCGCGATTCGGCCTGAACTTTGTAGTTGGGAGTTCTATCCATCATCAGCTCATAGATTCTACAAGTGCGCTCATCGTGTCCAACCGATTTATAAAAATTACAAAACAAATGTTGCAAATTATGTGTGTACTTTTGTAACAAATGGCAATTGTTCATAGCATGCTTTCCTCCTATTTGACAAATCGCACACCACAAAGAAGGTGTCACGCTAGGTCCTACTTGTGCCTCTGGTATTAATGGCATCGGTCCTCCTCCCGTGAGGTAATTCTTGAATATCGGGAAGTGGTCCTTGTCATGGCCTTGACCCTTACATTTAACGCACCACACCTCTTTGCGCACTTGTGGTCGGTTTGTCCTGTCCTGTTTCAGACTCTGCATCTCAAGGCATAAGTTTTTAAACTGCGTGTGGATCTGCTGAACTCCCAATTAAGGATCCTATATCGCGATCTCATGCAGCCTCATCGCGATATCCAAAGCCTCTTCCTGAGTTGTTAACCTCTGTTGTGATAGCACGTTCCTCAAATGCAACACTAGCGATGCTACAAACCATTCGCGGTGTTGTCCATCCATCAAAGTCATATTAGCTTCGTGAATCGTGCACTTCAACCTTTGATCCAGCTCCCAAGGAGTCTCGCTTGGTAGCATTGTGATCTCTTTGAATCCAATGATTGACTGCACCTTTAACTTCGACTTGCTGAATTATCTGTTCAATGCAATTTGGATACCTGTGATCCCCGCATTTGGATTGTCATTAGAATGCTTAATATACTAGGTCAATGCGTGATCCTACAGAATGCTGACTAGGGTTGGTTTCTTTATATTATCATCTGTAACTCCCAGCACTTCCATACGACTCTTATCATGAACCAAAACTGGTCTGAATCTTCATTTCCTACTCCCTTGAACATAGGGAATTTTATTGCGCTTTCCATATTGACTCGTGGTGGTGGCGGAGGTGGTACGGGAGAAGATGGGGGTGAAGCTGGTGAAGTTGGTGGTGGTGTGGGTGGGGGTGGTATGCGCAAAATCCTTTGCCTTATCAAATTTATTGTACTTTGTGCTGAGACCTTCGCGAGCTCTTCCTTGTCCCCTCGTGGAGGTGAAATCAAAGGGCTATTCTCTGGTCCCTTACTTCCTTCGTTTCTGTAGGTTTTTCCACTTCGCGTAGCTCCGGACATCAATGTAATTTCATAACCCTCTTTTCACACAATAACATTTTTATTCAGAGGCTTTACATACTTACCTCACGGTCCTTTGAGAAAGTGTCACTCTGCCTCACTGTAGCTAACTGAAGTATCCACCGCGAACTCAGTAATGAATCCTCCTATCCAACCAACCTTTAATTTCCTTCTTAGTTGGATTCCAATGATAGAACATCAGACATCTATATGCAGATTCTAGTCCCGACAATGGAAGCATTTGTTGGCTTGAGGGGCCTGACCCAGGTTTGGAGTTATTTAGCCAAACAAATCCCTGTACTACTGGCCCTTCCGGCAATAGCCATAGAGCGCAGACTGAGGTCTCACCCGAAGCATTATGGGGGAATGTTGGAACCAAGTTTCCACACCCTTAAGATGTTTGAGGGGTTGGTTTAGTCCAAATATGAATACCTTCACGCACTTTCTTGACCTGCGAGGCCTTCGCGATCTGTTATAATCACTTTCGTGCAGCCCTAACCAGTGGCTGAGGTGCTTTCGCACTACTAAGGTAGTGATCTATGCTATTTCCCTAAGTTACATTGCGGATATTACTTATCTTCTTACAACTGTTAGTTAACTTCACGTAAACAGATACTTATCTTATATTCGCTTATTCAATACATTCATATAAGTTCGCACAACAAATAAACAATAAACTTGCAATTCATACCCAATATACTTCAATGTATAAAATAGGAAAAAGACACATAGAATGATAAGAAGCTTCTCTTTATTATTCTCTCCAACAATTATATACTTGACTCACCATATGCACTCATCTACAGGGGTCTATGCACTCAGTTGTGGACTACTAAGCCTCTGCACACTTAGCTGCAGAGCCTTCTCCTACTCTACTACCCAAAGGCTCGACTTTACACTTCAACTTAGACTAAATGCTTCATCTTTTCTTAGATTGTTCAATGTCTCTTTAAACTTAGAGCCTCACTCTATTTATAAAATCCCATGGTCTGTGAACCATGGGTAGAACTCTCAAGCCGGCATTACATTACAAAAGTAAGGGCAGACAACCCTATGACTCAATTACAACTTCGTGCTCCGCGCCCATAAATCACGGACTCTTTACATCGGACTTAGTCAAAACATGGGCTTTAAGCCCCAAAACTTGCCTTGGGGGATCTTGCACCCAAAATTATACAACCTTAGCCCAGTTAGTTTCAAGAAATCCTAGTGCTTCATCTTTGTATCAAAATCCTATTTGGTTGTCAAATTCCATGCCCACTACTGGTCTATTTATCCCAAACGCGGCCTCTCAAATTCTTATACAAACTCCTGTTACATCAATTCCCATTCAACTGATGATTCCATCTCAACCTATAACATCATTTCAACCTTCCATTATGATATAAATGATTATTTCAGGTCAATTTTCCGTAAGGTCCTCTACCCCTCCATCAAGTGGACAGAATGTACCATTCCCTAGGGGGAAATTTGAACATTCCTCTTGTATCATGTGGAACCCATGTGAGTGGATCACAAACTCACATGGTTGGAGTCAATTAAACTTATTCTAGTGGTATTCCTAACCCTGTTGGTCCATCTGGATGGGTAATATCCAGTACCAACAACCTTACATGGCTCAGATTCCATTCCAACAGGCTTATGTCCCATATCGCTCACAAGATTTGGTTAATCCACCTTACATTCCACAAGCAGGACCATATGTCCAATATAGTCAATCCACTATTCCTAGTGGATATTGTCAGATCCAGTTCGAAGATTACCAATACCCATAGGGTATAGCTCAAGGAACTGCCCAACAACACTTGCAATAGCAAGGGTAGTCGTTACAACAGCAAGGGAAACCTTTGCAGTAGCAAGGGAAACCTTTGCAACAGTATCAATAGCCTTTGCAATAGAAAACACAGTTTCTTCAACAATCTACTCAACCTATGTATCCACAAGGCCAACTTTTGTAGTAGTAAGGTCAACCTTTTCAGCAGCAAGATCAACCCTTACAGCAACAAGGTCAACCTCTACAGCAGAAAACTCAACTTGTCTATCAACAAAGTCAACCCTTGCAGACACAAGGTCAACTCCTACAAAAACAGGGCCAATCTCTTCATATCCAGGTTCAAGAGGTGCAATAACCTTACAATCCATATGACGCATATAATACTTATCAGCGGCCTGTGGTAGGTCAATATCAAACCTACCCTAGACAAAATCCACCTTATGGTCAAGGTACCTTTTAGTGGGGGCAAAATCAACTTCCCTATGGTCAAAATCCTCCACTGTGTGGGAAGAATCATTTCCATCAAAATTGGAACCCACAGTTTGGGCCTCCTCAAAGGCCCTACTTTCCATTCAATCTGCAATTGCTATTTTTAGCCATGTTAGAATTGTCTGATGTCTCAAGGCTCACTAATGATCCTATTATTCATTCACCTTAATGGCCTCTAGTTCCTACTAAAATTCCAAGCGATTGCCCTAAATTCGAAGGAAAACCTAAAGAGGACCCTCAAGCCCATGTGAGGACATATCACTTATGGCAATCTTCAAATTCTTACGTTGATGATTATATTTGTCTTCGCCTCTTTTAGAGAACCTTAACATGTGTTGCTGTAAAATGGCATGTCGAGTTACCTCGAGGTAGCTATGCCGACTTTAACTCTTTAGCTATGGCTTTCCTCACCCACTTCTAGTTTCTAGTTCATTATGAAATTGGTACTCATTTTCTCACATATCTTAAACAAGACATTGTGATGCATATTTCCGATCATATCCACGAATGGAGACATTGGAGTCACCTCATAAAATTCGATATTCCTTTTGAGCTGTTAACTGAATGGTTCTTGTGTTATCAATGACCAAGCTATTGCTTGTGCCTAGTATCTAGACTTAGTCTATTCTCAATCTAGCACATTCTATGAAATGTTTCATGATGCTTCAAGACCATCTTCACATCCAGCATCTTCAAAGTCTCTTAATGTACCACCTGTCGATGGTATAATTGTTTCAGTGTCCCAGACCTCCAATAAGACTTCTTCGAAGAAAAATTCTACTTCAGATATTGGTTCCAATCATACTTCAAAAAATTCATCAAATCCTAGTAAAATCTCTGAGGTCCATGCCATCCAGTCTACTGTGGAAGATAAGGCCTCAAAAGTTAATAAAAAGGGTAAAGGTAAAGCCAAATCAAATACCCCGAAACAGGATCCACCCAAATCATCTGCTAATGATGCTTCCAAACGAAAGTTGAAATATCCTTGCCTCATTTGTGAGGAAGACCATTATACCAAGGATTTTCCCCGATGCATTGAAGTTAGTCATTTATTGAAAGGGACTCCAGCTATTTTGAAAGAACCATTTCCATCTCAACAGACGCAGTTGATATACCAACTGTAATTCTCTACCTCCTCTAGTTCCCAAGTTTTCATGATGCAAGGTTCATTACCTATCCCAATGGTGTCCTCCGGAAATCATCCTATAATCCAAACGCTAGAGCTCCACAATGTTATAATATAGTCTAGGATCTCGCTCAAGCACCTTCGGTGATATCTACTTTGGAAGTTCTCCAAACATGTCCAATGCAGTAGAAATCATTATTGTTTGCTATTAATGTTGTTGATCCTGTCGATTCGAGTTTAATTACTTTCAATCTTGAGAACCATGTTCCTCGTCTTCCTTATCACACTACTTTTCTAATTCAAGTTATTATTGAAGGAAAGATGATCTACCAGACTGTTATTGATGAAGGTGCTTCCACCTGCATCATGTTTGATTTGTGATGGAAGGCCATTGGATCTCCTCCCCTTAACCAGTCCCTGAACACTTTGGAGGCCTTTGATGGCAGAGGCTCCCATCCGTATGGTATTCTCACAAATTTTCCTATCATGTTGGAAGGTAAGACTCTTGAGCTAGAAGTGGAAGTTGTAGATGAGAATCTCAATTACAACCTTCTTCTTGGGTGAATTTGGACCCATGCCATGTTTTGTGTGGTTCTTCTATGTTCCAAGTGCTTCGTTTTCCTCACGAAGGAAAAATTGTCATCGTCAACCAACTATCTTTTTTCTCTTCCCATGCATTGAACAAAAACATCCCATATGTGGGAAATATTGACATTCCTTATGAGGTGTGGGGGCAGGTATTTTTAAAGATTCTACTTTAATGGGTACTTTTTCTCTCCCACCTTCGAATATCCCTTCAATCTATGTTTCTACATATCCTTGGATTATTCTTTCTCCAGATTAGTTGATTCGTTTGGTGATTCTATGTCGCTAAGTCCATTAGAACAAGCTTATCAAGAAATTGTCTCAGCTTCTAGCTACTTTAGAAAGTCATGCTATTTTTAGTATGAACCTAGACACTTATGCGCAATCTCCATGGCTTGGTTCTTGGGATTCTCCAGATCCTTTGAATGACACATTCCCCACCGATGAGAGTATTTTTGAGGATATGTCTCTAGAAGAAACTCCTTGGAATGATCTCCATCATCATTCTTCATTTCTTCCAAGCCTCAGTGAAATTCCTTCATGTCTTGAAGCTTTCATTTCTCATAACCCAATGCATCCACATCAAACACCTATTTTGGTGCACAAAGTCTTGTCTGAGGGTAATATAGGAAACATTACTGCAACCATGCCTCTCGACATTTCCATTCAACCTAGAATTGTTGAGAACATTCATATAGGGGTTTCCTGTTCTCTTGATGAGATCAGGGTTTACACCAAAATTTTCAAATAATTCTATGATGTATTCGCATGATCATATGAGGAAATGCCTGGTATTGATCCAGCTATTGTGGTGCATGAGATACCCATGTATCCTAGCACAAAGCCTATTCGTCAATGGCTTTGTCCCATGCATTCTAGGAAGGATGCTACTATTAAGGCAAAAGTTGAAAATAATTTAAAAGTTGGTTTCATCTATCTGATCCCATTGATAGATTGGATGTCTAATATTGTCCTTGTTGATAAAAAGTAGGGCAGGATCTGAGTTTGTTTTGATTACCATGACATCAAATGCTCATGCCTAAAAGATAATTATCCCACTCCGTTTAATGATTAGATCATCGACGAATGTGCTAGGAGTGATATTTTCTCTTTTATGGATGGATTTTCTAGGTACAACCACATCAACATCTCACTTGTTGATCAGCACAAGATCACTTTTATCTATCCATGGGGAACTTTTTCCTATAAGAAGCTTCCTTTCGGTTTGAAAAAAGTTGGTGTTACCTTTCAGAGAGAAATGTCCTATGTGTTTCATGATATTTGGCACATTGTTCAACCTTATCTTGACAACTTACCAGCCCATTCTCCTAAGCATCATGACCATCCAGACCAACTTAAGATCCATTTTTTTTGTGATGTCGACACTATAACATCCATCTTAACGTGCACAATTTTATTTTTTGCATAGAATCTTGTTAGTTCCTCGGTTCTGTTGTGTCCTGTGAAGGTATCTAAATAGATCGTCTAAAATTTGAGGCTATTGTAAACTTACCCCTTCCTACTTCATTGCTTCAATTACAAATTTTACAAGGAAAGGCTATTTTTCTTCATCGTTTCGCTCCTAACTACATTGAACTTGCCAAGGGTTTTACTCGTTTGCTTAGAAAAGGGATCCCATTCATTTGGGATGAAATTTCCAAAAAATCCTTTGCTACCTTGACATATATGCTTATCAGTGCTCATTTACTGCATCCCTCTGATTATCGACATGATTATTTCCTATACTTTTTTGTAACTGATAATACCATTACTATGGTGTTGGTTCAGGATGACGACGATGGTAACGAACATCTAGTTTATTATTTAAGCCGAAATATCCTTGACACTAAAACTTGATATGCTCATGTTAAGAAACTTGCCTTGGCAGCAGTCCATGTTGTTCAAATATTTCGTCATTATATTCTTCTACAGAAAACCATGGTGATTTCTAAGTACAACCCCATGACCTATATTTTGACTCATCAATTACTTGGGGGAAAATACAATAAATGGATTGTTATCTTGTAGGAGTTTGATTTGGATTTTACTATCGCCAAATCCAAGAAATCACTTGTTTTCGCCGAATTGATATGCGCCCTTCCGTCCGCAAGCACTTCTACCGATTTTAATAAGTAGATTCCTGATGAAACTTTGTTTCTCATCAACACTCTTGAACTATGGTATGGAGATATTATTGTTTATCTTTAGAACCAAACATTTTGATCCGAGTTGTCTCGATCCAACTGACGTTGCATCCGTCATCAGTCCCAACCCTATGGGATTCTTGGTGATTCATTATACCAAGTCGTTGTTGACTCTGTTATTCGCAGATGTCTAACACTTGAAGAGGATGGATGGTCTTGAATGATTGCCATTATGGGGCATGTGGTAGTCATATGTCAGGCTACACCACTGCTAAGAAAATCCTCTGGGCCGGTTATTTCTGGCCTTCTGTCTTTAAGGATTGTATTCTAGTTGTTCAGAAATTCCATGAATGTCAAATTTTTAACTGTAAGCAATGTGCCTCGGCAACACCCTTACACCTAGTCATTACCATTGGCCCATTTTCTAAATGGGGCATAGACTTCATGACATGTAACCCTTGCTCGGCCGGGGGGTATGGCTATATTATCGTCGTCGTCAACTACTTCACTAAATGGGTTGAGGTGATGCCCATATATAATGTTGATGGTATCATTGATGCTCAGTTCCTATTCAACCACGTCATAGTCTGTTTAGGAGTTCCTCAAGCCATTGTAACTGACCATGGATCACATTTTCATCAATACATGATGGAAGAGCTAACTGCTCAGTTGGGTCTTCGCCCTGATAGCTCAACTCCTTACTATCCACATGCTAATGGCCAAATCAAAGAAATTAATAAATTTTTTATTACTATGCCTCAAGGCACCATTAGGAAGCACAAAAAGGATTGGTATTTGATGTTATTCTCAGCTCTCTAGTCTTACCACTCTTCGGCTAAGACAACCATTGGATTTACTCTATTCCAACTGGGTTATGGTTTAGAGGCAACACTCCAGATTGAATGTGAAATACCTTCACTAAAATTACTTATCGAACTTATTCCTAATACCTCTCCTGAAGAGGAGTGGCTACTCTAACTTGAGAGGCTTGATGACACCTGTCACATTGTTGTGATAGTAATCAAAGACCAAAAGAAACGTCTCAAACCTCATTTTGATCAAAGCATTTCTCCACACACTTTTGTTGAAGGTGCCCTGGTCCTCCTTATGAGGCATGGGTCATATATCGTCAAACATGTCTTGCAAAAAGGCATCTATGAGCTAGTTGATTACAAAGGAAATGCATTGTCATAGCCCCACAATGGGTTGTATTTGAAAAATTATTATGCGCGAAATTCATGTAATTACTTTTTGTACATTATTATGTGAATTCATTGGTGTGCATTTTTTATTTTTGGTGTACTTGTTTGCTTTGCAGACATGTGTTTTCTTCTTACCTTGTGTTCCACTCGGTTTGTAGACTTTGTCAAATCATTATGTCAGTTTCATTGATGATGCTTGTCATAGCACACATAATTTGTCTTTTGCAGCTTGGGCACTCTTTGCCCCTGATGATGAGTTGGTTGATCTGCAAGGTATTTGCCTAGGATGAACAACTAACAATATTTTTTAATACAATGCAGTTATTGAACTATTATCAGAAGAAGTTTCTTTTGGCATTAGAGATTTAGTTGTTAAGTTAGATTCACAACTCATTCTGTTACAATTGAATAACCATTACTTAGTAAGAAATCCACATATTTTGCGTATATATCTATGTGTTCGATTAATGGAAAAAAAAAATAATAATAATAAATTAATTAATTAATTAATTAATTAATTAATTAATTAATTAATTAATTAATTATCACATATCAACATATTCCACGCAATTTGAATACATTAAAAGATGCATTAGAAAACTATGTTCTTGATAGACATTTGTGTAATTTGTAAAACCAATCACATCATCATGATACACAGACACATAAGTAGAAAATAAAACATGCATATATATATATATATCACGTCTGTCATATTGTTTAAACATAAAATCTCAAAAAATAAAGTGTTCTGAGAAACTTAGCTTTCAAAGCCTACATCATGTGCAAAAACTACTAGAAAATATAAGTGCCTGCATCACGATAACACGAGACTGCCCTAATCACTCGGCCTAAAAGCCGACGAAGTCTTGTAGATACCCCTACTGTGTACCTCTTGTATCGCAAGGGCACATCATCTATAGTAGCGTAATCTGGAATCCCTCGAGTGAACACATCTAGACTACATTCCATGTCTCTTATGGGGTCCACTCCTTCCTCATAGGGAGCATATGCTACCTATTGGGCTACTCATCATTCTATTGGCGACATGCCAGGATGCATTTTTCGTCCAACATCTGCACATTTATCACAAGTTTAGTCTCAGTTACACTTTCATAAAAAAATCATAAAAACTTGAAACATCTAAAAACAAGTTTTACTTGCATCAGTCCACTATTCGCCTAGTGGCAAAGGTAGATCCGGGTCCCATCTGAAATCTGTGTTTGCATTGGCGTATTCGTCCACAATGATCAATTGGTAATGCAACCAAATGAAAAAGTGCAGTGGAAAATGCATTTGTTGACCCCCTCCTCCTCGCGGCATGAGTTCACTCCATCTGATTAGTCTCTGATCTTGTGGATTAGGATATGGTATCTTTGTCCACTGATACTAAAATAGGGGCATGCACTTTAGAAAGAAAGTAACCAAAATCGAACCAAAGCCAAACTATTTCAATTTTCTACGCTTACCCTTGGTCAACTACCTCTTCATATTGGCTAGTAACCCCAAACACCATTTGAATACTATTGGAGTGAGGGATTCTACTGCATATTGGAATTGGGATTTTGAGGTCTCGTGCAAAGCTTGTGTCCTAGCTATGCGAGCTATAGTGAATAGGATCATTTTCAGGGGAATATTTATGGTTGTATCTATCTTCACCTTCCTTCCCATTGTCATCTCGACACCCAGGTAGTGTCTCATGATTGAGTAATGTTGCTCTCACCTCTAGGATGAGACCCAAAGAGTTGAACTCTTTCTCCTCTTTGCAACATTCAAGTGATGAAACAAATATCAATTTCCCTCCAATTTTAACTCCTGGTCCCCCATGATGAAGATTTCTTGATCAATGTCCCATAGGATGATCAAGTGGTGTAGCAGTTCATTTTGAGCTCTTAGACCAATAGTCCTAAAGAATTTCACCAACCCACAGTTCCTCAAAGCATTGATACATTACAGATCTTGGGCTGCCTGGTGGTCTTCTACCTCATGGCCTCTTTCCTTCCATTCTAGGACTATGTTGGCTACAATCTCCTGCAAAACATCATTACACAGCAGTTAGATGCCTTTTCGTGGAGTTAAATCCAAATATTTTGCTTTAAAAGAGGGTTTTTCCTTTAAAAATTCCACCCCAGAACCATCGCGACTGTTTTTATTAATAGCGCGATGCCATCATGAGGGCCTTTTGGCTTGGGGGCAATCACCATGGTTCCAATGAGAAAAACTATGATGATTTCCCACGCAGTTAAAAAATGAAAATTCTCCTGTTGGAAAGCAAAAATCCATTAAAAATGCATAAAAATGTAATTAAATGCAAGAGAAAAGGTAGAGCTCTTACCTGCTACTGACAGGTCAAGAAATGATTCCCTGGATCTTCCACACCGTTCGCTTGAAAATTGAAGAAAAAAGGAGTAAAATTCACTCTCAAACTTACTACAGTGAAATGGTAAAAATATTTTGACTTGTGGTTTATATATAAATATTACATTCATTTTTGCCATTATTTTATTAATATTTTATTGTTTTTCTCGATATCAGTGATCAATGGTTATCTTTGTGTGGTTATAGGTACCTTCTAGTGGACACAGTGATTATTATTGACTGATTCAATGAGTTTTTTTAATATCTTTTTCAGACTCGTTAAAAATAAATGAAAAAGGAACCCCCCTAGAGTCATATTTAAGATTTTTTCTGACTCTTGAAACATGAAAATATCACTGAGTACTTGTCTTTTCAAACTCGTTAAATTAAATTAATTGACATTTTCTCAGTATAAGTTTACCCCTTTTTTGGTCTAAGATTGACTATTTACAAAAAAGGTACACCTTGGTCGACATTGTCAAGAGGTTCTCTCGAATATTGCTTTCTACCTTTTCAGATTCAAGAGACAAATTACGAAAAGGTACATGATGGAGTTTTCTTTTTAGTTTTTTTTTCAAACTCTCTAAATATGAAAAAGATATCGAGTTAATCTTACTTCGGACTTGTTAAAAAATTTACAATGAAAGACTCGTCACCATGATGAGACCAAGCTTCTCCTTCCTAGGGCTCGTAAAACTTACTAGGATGGATTCATTCGAAGAATGAACTTACATGACGAACATATGATATCCCCTTCAATATTTTGATAAAAATAATTGGGGTACTCACTAGAAATAGAGGGGAAAAATGAAAATGAAACACCCTTTGCATAGGTAGCATGTCGCTCTTCAACATGACAGTCTTCTGCTTCTTGTGTCGGGTTTGGGATATCCTCACTCAGTCACTTGTCGTCCCAGTTTTGGGTGATCCATTTTTTCCTCTCATCTGACTACTCTATTTCGTCATCATGAACTTTAGTCCTATGTTGAGTCAAATGTTGCCACACTCCAAAGTCATTTCGTCAATGTTCAAGAGAAGTCCTATCTGTAGTCTATTACCTATACATTGTCTGACTTATTATTACAATCTTGGACCTTATTCACTTCATTCCACTTTATTCCTTGTTTCGTGTTGATGATGGGGGATTCATTATGGCCCTCCTTTGACGGGTCACTTCCTGTCGACTTCAGCTCATTATCCAGGAAGATGACTTAGAAACTCTCTTTCAGTACCTTAGAGCTTGCATGCCTTAATGGCAAGTTATTCACATCCAATGATAGGTTTTCATCACTAGCCTTCAATCAAATGATTCCATGATTGTTTGACTTCAACTTCATTTTCACATTCACGGATTGTACTATCGTACCTTGAGAGCCATTGTCATTATTGGTGGTTCCTCTCATGCATGTTAATGGTCCACATCATTGGCCAATAATCAAGTTGTTTTCTAGCAGGTTTGACTTCGACACATTCATTCGCATGTTATAGTTCGTACTTTGATTGGGTTGGGATGGAGCGCAAGACCCTGAATCTTGTCTGATATGACTTAGGTTGCATAGGAGTTATGTGTTATTCCTGATTATACACAGCTTTCTGTTATACGGATGGTTGTGACCATACCATGGGACTTTACATTTATGATGATTCTTCGATATTGGATGCCTGCGTCCATACCATAGATTCTTTTTTTGATATCATATATGTATATGTATATGCGTCCTTGACTTGTAGGTCTTCTGACAATGTTTTTTTTTTGTCCTTGCAAAAGCTCATAAAGCATCTCAGCTATCACTCCTCGTTCTTCCTTCATGCTTCAGTGGGCATCTGTTACACAGTCTTTTGTCACACCTCCCATACTTCCCTGTGAAATACCCCGAAGTGCATGAAACATGAACATCATGCAGTGTACTCATTCATATATGCAACTCAGATCCTCCCTGAAACATTGATTGGAAAATGCCTTGATTTTCCCTAAAGAAAATAGCTTTAAAACCCTAATTTGAGAATCGTCGCTCTTATGATACTGAAAACCATGATGGTTACCTATTTCACTATACTAGACCTACGATGCCATTACTCTGTTTTCTTGTATACCCGCAATGATCCCTAAAAGGCAATTTTCCAAAAGAGGATGAGAAAGTTTAGTGATCTAGAAGCTTCCACAGCGACGGGATAGAGGTTGTTTGGCATAGATGGGGTTGAGTTCTCCCAACTTGGCCTCTTTGTCTTATCCCTATGAGATACCTCATTGAGATGAGGGCCTACTCCTATCTTTGGAGAGATCCTAACTCCCTTTCCCTGCTTATATATTCATCCTCTCCCATTCCCGAATGGTTGGTCTTTGTCTATTGCACCCTTATGCTAAGATTGTGCCTATATGCTACTCATTTGGCTTGGAGAAGTAGTGCCTGGAGAGCCTAGTTTGGACTTGGAAAATCATTCAAGGAGAGCCTATTGACATCAATTCTTAGTTGTATGCTTCCTCCTTTATTCTATTAATATACAACTACTGGTTCATTTTCCCTAAATGTGTATGTTCATGTATCATTTAGCTTAACACTCTTTGATCTGTTAAGTTACTTTTGAATATGTTATTTGTATTTGCATGCCTTGTTGTGTCTTGATCCCTTATGCAAGTTTATAAACATTGTGAATAGTAGGCCCAAGCCCGTGATGCAAATGATTCAAGGTCTTCAACAAAGGAGAATGTGATAGCATCAGAACGAGGTAGGCCATCTTCTTTGTCTCTCATTTCAATTGTAACTTAGGAAAGTGTATAGTAGATTGTCATGTAGGTTGCTAGTCCCACTCATTGGGCTAGAGGGGTCGTCTCTGTCTACAGAGAGGATTGCCTAGAAAACAATGTCCAACTCATTAAATGATGATTCTATTGGACTACAACTTTTTCAATGCACCCTAATCGATTCGGCAAACAAATGGTATGTAGAATTGTCGCACGCTTCCTTCAACATGTTTAACGCCCTTGCTACAACCTTTTTGACCCATTTTCAGTTACCAATTTAGTATGAAAATGGAACTAAACTTTTGACTTATTTAAAGCAGCAATGTCAACCCATATCTCAGATCACATTCATGAATGGAGACAAAGACATCGCCTAGTTAAAGTTTACATTCCAGACCATATTTTGGCCGAATGGTTCATAAAGTCACTTTTACCAGTAATAAATGAAGATGTGGCCAAAGGGAGTGTTGTAATTGAAGAGCAATTAATTCCCTATGCTCAATATCTCGATCTTGTTTATACTTAGTTTGGTACTTTGTATGAAAAGATCTCAGATTTACCCTGATCTACTCCAAGTAATCCACCTCTTCTAGGATCACATGCCACAGATGGTATGATTGCTTCTATAAGCCAGAAATCTAAGAAAAAAAAAAATTCTAAGAATGTTTAGGATTCAACTCTATCTAATTCACTTGACGAAGATCCTTCTCACAGAATTACTTCCAAAATCAATGTCATAGATTCATATACCGGCAAGAGTAATCATCCAGAAATAAGAAAAAAGGAAAAGAAAAAACTAAACAAGACAACTAATCTAAGGAGAAATCAGCCAAGAACTAACCATATGATGAAAAGAGGAAACCTCAAAATCCTTGATTGATTTGTGAGGGAAATCATTACACTAAGGAGTGCCCTCATCAGGCCAAAGTTTCCAAATTCATCAAAATTTCACCCACACCCGTTCTTTTAAAGGATCGTTTTCCTCAAGACAGTAAAATGGTCTCTCACAACCAATCCTCCTCATCCCCATCAAAAACTATCATGATGATGTCTTCCAGAGTTATGGTAGCAATGATATCCAAAGATTACGTGTCAAAGAGTCCTGTTGAAAATGGACATGACTCCAGTTCACCTGGTCAAACTTTCATGTCTACTCCTTCTTCTGAACCATACATATTGAAAAACCAAATCCTGGTATGATAATTCATTTGCCTCTTAAGGGTATGCTTCATAAGTCAGCCTTTAATCCTCATGCGAGAGCTGCCCAAAATTATAATATCGTCGAAGATCTGGATATGTTACCTTCGGCCATGTCTACCCTTGAAGTGCTGCAAACGTGTCCAATACAAAGGAAATTATTATTGTCAGCCATAGGAATTGTATTTCCTCAAGACTCCCATTTGATTTTTTTCGATCTCGAGAATCATGTCCCGCATCTCCCACACCAACTAGATTTTGAAATACCAGTTCACATTAAAACTCGATGAGTTTTTCAAATAGTGATTGACAAAGGAGTGTCGACATCTATTATGTCCATTTCCTATTGGAAAGCCTTGGTTTCTCCAACAATCAATCAATATATCATGACTTTGAAAGCCTTCGATGAAATAGGTTTTCGTCTGTTAGTGCCTAAATCTTCCTTAGGCTGACAGGAGGAAAAATTCAGGGTAACCACAAATCACGCTCAGTCTGGTAGCTAGCCCTACCAGAACAGGAGAGGGCTCTCTCCCGGTCATGCTCAGTAAAAATAAACAATAGGTTCTGAGATGACTCAAATTGAATACTGATTTTAGGCTAGTAAATAGATATAAAAGAGGTAATTGATTGAGTGACTAAATTTTCTGGGTTGTAGGGGACCAAAGGACAGCAGGAGCTGAGAAATTAAATCAAAGACACAAATTTTTTCTTGAGGCATGATAAGCGGGAAGTTTAGCAATCAAATTTGAATAATATGGAGTGGAAATACTATTTGAGAAGCAGAAAAGGGCATAGGTGATGAATCCTTTTCAGACAGAAGAGGAACACAGAACATGAACGCTTTCCCAAGGTAGAGAAAATAACAGGATTCTACCTCTCATACTTAAAAGCATTCAAATAGAAATGATCATGAAATGGATGGTAAAACATAACATGGTACATATGAAACAGAAAGAAGAACGAATTGCTAAACTCACACCGCATGAGTCTCCTGAATCAGAGTTGTATCATTTCATTAATCCTCTGCTAAAACTGTACAGTGAAGCGTTGATTTCTTTGCTGCTACTTCCAGAAATTCCAACCAACCCTTTGCAAATGGTTTTTCATACAATAAATAGACTCTGCCATCAAGAAATGGATCGACCCAAATTTGGGGATTTTTTTTTAAATCATTACAAACTAGAAATGAAAAGCCAACCATTAGTGACAGGTGCAGCATACAAAAATAACAAAATTGTAGCGTAGATTTTTGGGTGACTGCTCGTCTTCCTTTAAGCCAACCTTTAATGAGAATGTTTTTTAAACTTTTCCTTTGGTGCCAAGAAAAATGTATTGTTAATGAATGGGCCCATTTGGAGAAAATCGCAAATTGAATTCTCGTAGAGCGGAAGTGATTTTGACCTTTGGGTCTCTGTGCGCCGCGCCAAAATATGTATGCGTAGCGCCACTTTGGAGATGGTTTTGAGGTACTTGGTGAAGTCCAAATTAAGCCAAGTGTGCTTGTTGGAAAGACCTACCTATCTGCTTTCCAACCCAAGTGGAATTTCTGAATTTGGTGCTCGTTTGCCCCTCCAAAACTTCAATCTCCCAAGACTGCTTCCTGTGTGTCAAAATAGGGGCAGAGAGGTCATTTTTTGGATGTTTTTGACCTCCTGAGGACTCAAAACTTGCCCAAAATTCTTGGCCATGCACCAGCAGTCATGATTTTTCATGCCAAATCCAAAAATATATTTTTTTTTAAATTTAGAGATCCCTAGCATAAGCGCGCGCCACGTGGCGCGGCACACAGGGAGAAAAACCCTGTTTTTGTACCAAAATTTGTCAAAAGACCAAAAATGCTCCAAATTTTTTGAAATTTGGGCTGGAGCTTCTCTATGAAATTCCATGTTGGGCCAAAGAGGCTTCGGCCAAGATTCAGAGCCGATCTTGCTCTTTTTGCCTCTTTTGTCTTTTTGTTGCCTTCCTCAATTTCGCCTTCAAATTCCTTATCCGAGCTTTGGAACTCATATTGCGTGCCCTATAATGATAAAGAATATGCCTCAATAATGCTTTGTCCTTGTCAGCCTTTTATAGCAGTCTCTCAAGGTGGATTTTGATCCGCTCGAGCCAAGACTCTCGATCATCATTAATCTCTTGCTCTAATGGAGTGAGCTCAATCCTCCTCTGTTGGGCAGATCGGCGATTCTCGCGGATGTTTTCTAGCTCCATGATCTCCTGCGGGTCTTCAAGCTATTTATTCCTCTACTCCAAGTATTTGATAATCCACTTAGCCCTCTCCAAATTGAGAGACAAGGCTTTGATCTCCATTTGTTGCTCCTAGATGATCCTTCTAAGTTTGGCACTCTCCACATCTGTATCATCATCATGAATGATAATGAAGTCGATCTCTCGTTCACCTTATGGCCCCTCGTCATGCATTGGCTCCTTGCCTCTGTCCTGTACCTATGTTGCTGATGTCGGAAGTGACGCCCCTTCCACCCCAGGTGGAGATAACACTCGCTTTGCTACTGTGAACAAATGTCTAACGCCCCTCTGATATGTGATGAATACCGGCACACTAGTGGTCTCATGGCACTCATACTGATGAGAAGGACCACCTATCTCATGTTGGACCTCTGATAATCCCTATGAAGCACTGAAGAGGTCACAGGAGATGAAATCATCCCAAGTAATGCCCTATAATCCAAGCTGGTGAACCACCAAAATCTTAATAATAGAAAAATGATAAACATTGTTAAGTTGCTGTTGAGGGGTTTTGTGCTGCATAAAGGTGTTCATCCTCTCTATGTTCTGGTAAATGAAATATGGGATGTTCATCATCCGTACCCTAGTAAAATGCATGAGCAACCTGATGTGATAAGAATATAAACAAGAGAATCGTCCCTCACAGCTGAAATATTTCATGATTAACTTCATTAGTGGAGCATATTCATCTTTCAGATATCGGAATGGAAAGACTCTTTTGAGTTGCCTCAAGAAACTGGTTTTAATGTATGGCTCATAATGCTGCCAATCAATCTTTTGCTTCTTGCTCCATCGTTCTCCAACGTTCGATACGCTGGTTGCTAATGAGACAGATTTAGGTGTAAGTGTGAAAGTGACACCAGCTAAGATAGCGTGATCTCCATGTAAGTGAAGCACAAACAGACGAGCTAGCTCATGATGAAATTGGACACTAGCCACCATTTGACAAAACTCATAGCATGACTGATGCTAAAAACACTGCATAGCAAGAGCGCAGGCCTGAAATTCTGTGAGGGTGGTTGGTTCTTCCCTAACATGTCTGCCACTTTTATGAGGCCTCTAGGGAGCCTGTTCTTCCAAGGATGAGTCACTTTGGGTTTCAATTTCGTAGTTTGATGCATGCTCAGATGCCATGACTGTTGTACAAAATACCTTGAAGAAAAGATGTTGTTGTATGTGAACTGTGCTTGGACTGCTCTTTGATGATGTATGAAACTGCTGTTGTAATGCAATATAGTTTGGATTCTGCCACCAAGGGGAACAATGCAACAAGGGATTGTTAGGAAGGGGAATAATATGAAGGGATTAGGGACTATGGGGAGAAATTTTGTTTACGAACATGTAGGAGGGTTTGGGAAATTTATATAAGGTAGGATTTTGGGGTTTTACATTTGAAAAATAAGTGGAGGGGATAGGGAATAGGATTTTAGTAACGTTTTAGGATAGGGAAAAATGGGAAAAATGGAATAAGGGGAGAAGGGAACGATGGAAAGAATGGAAAAATGAAATGGAGGAGGAACCTTGGCATCAACACAATGAATTTGCAACCCTAACAGCAATTGTTTTGATGATTTTAAGTGGTAGGGTTTAAGAGTTTTTGTTGCAACCATAAGTAATCATAAACCAACATCATACTAACACAAAAATGAATGAAACACTGAGAGATCGACCCCACCTAGCAAATTCAAGGGATTAAAAGGCAATTTTTTGCAATTCTGAGCAAAATCGGGCCTTTATGTGTATGCACCGCGCATCATACCCAGTGTGCCACGTCGTTTGAGTGCGCCACACCTGTGTTATTTAATACTGTGTGGTCACGCCCAGTGCACCACGCCACTCCGCTTTTGCGTCGCACCTGTCAAGACACCTCCAACTTCACCCAAAACATGCACTAGCTCTCACAATCACTTCGAAATGATTCTCTTTGACCTTGGTGTGCAAAATGACATTGATTCTTATGAAAAATCTATATAAAGACATTGGAGTCATGGTTTTGATTTTTGTTTCTTCAAAACCCACTTTGGTAATGTTTTGTTTTGGCACTTTTTCCATGATTTAATGCAACTCTGTATTTCACGATTCCTTTTTGGATTTTTGACTAAAATGATGAAATTTTTGGCACTTTTTTGCAGGGGTAGATGACATGGCATTTGGCAAAGGAGACCATGGCCGTGCCTGAAGAGATCAACTTGTGGAGCGCTTGAAAGGTATGCTTTTTGAATAGTAATCTAGCGGTTTTCTAATAAGTTTCCTAACCTTTTCTGCATTATAAGTCTAAAGAATAAAAGGATTTTGATAAATTGTGTGAAAAGGGACAAACGAAGCTCAATCACCAATAATCGATGTTTTCTATGCAGAAGGACGCGGAAACAGGGGATCATCAAGCAGAAACAAGAAGCAAAGGGAAAGCAACTGCTGTCCCCTCGCTAGGAAACCGGATGCGGACGCGATCAAGTAAAATTAGAGCCGAATGATCCAGGGAAAAGAACGTGGACGCCAAGACGGAGAATGCAAGAAAGGAATGAGAAGAACTGAACGATTAGCGAATCCCTCAGGATCTCTGATCCTGAGGGATCGCTGCTTTAGCTTATCTTTTGTATCTAGATATCTCCGTCATTTCTGTTATATAAAGATACCACGCCATTGAGCGTGGGGGAGATCAACTATTTGTAATTACATGGTTTGGAACAACTCTGAGCATTAAGTTTTGCTGAGACTTGATCTTGTGTATCTTTGTTAA
>APFE030726150.1:0-15992 GCA_000404065.3 Pinus taeda | reverse complement strand
TGATTCATTTCATTCTCTAGACTGTAGATCAAGTTTATATATCATATTATCAATTACATTAGAACATTAAAATAGAATATAATGATCAAAAGATAGTAAACCAATTCACTGTTTATTGACTTATTGCATGGTGTTGGTGCCCTTAATATTTCAGGATTCCCAGGTCTTCTACATTGATATTTTACGTTGAACTTTTAATAATAAATTTCTTGGTTGATTGTAATTGTGTAGTAATACTTTTTAAAGTAGTCATGTGAATTACTACAAAGATATAATCGGAAGCATTTTGTAAAAGATAAAGGCAGATTCTTCAAGTACTGTGTAACATTCAAGCAACCTTGTTTCCAGTAACCGCTTTATACGGCCTTTACACAAATTTCGAGGTTCCACCTGTATCGCTAATCACAATCTCCATAGTTTACGGTCACATTAACATGTGGTTCCCATCTCCTCCGATATGCGATTAACCTCGGAACTCAAAACATATTAACTACACCATATAATTCCATCGGGTCCACTCCTTTGTATATCGCATTACTTCTCTGTCGATGATATTAACATAGAAAATAATAATATTTTAATAAAATTAGATTTTAATTTTGTTATTAAATGTAGATATTTATATTAATATCATATAATTAAGTATAAGATTAATAAATAGCAAGTTTATTATCGAATTTAATGAAATAATTAAATTTTCTCAAAACAGAAAATTGCATGTTTTAAGAATATCTTAAATAAAAATATTAATGATATAAATCTAAAATTACTCATTTTCTTATACTTATTTGCTTATGGCCCCTCTCAAATTTAATGTTTTCTTTAAGCTACATTTCATGCCGCCATTATCTTGGTTTCCTTGTTTATGAAAACAAAAGATTATATATTTTTATGATTTAGTAAATTAAAACAAAAAAATAATATTTTTCAATTATTATTACCTTATTATGTTATTAATCATTTGAATATAAATAAACCAAACATTAAGGGGTAATTGTGAATTGTGGTTGTTTAAATAAGTTTTGAAACATGATTTTACATGTTCAAGTTGTAGATTGGTTTAAAATGATTAGTTTTTATGATTTTAAATATTATTATGTATTTGCATTGTTATTTTTTTTATTGTTTAATTAAGATTATATATTTGTAAGTTTTCATGAATGAACAGATTAAAACATAATAATATAAATTTAAAATGATTCATTTAATTATCCCAAATGTAGATCAAGTTTTTATATCACATTATCAATTACATTAGAACATTACTATAGAATAGAATGATCAAAACACAATAAACCAATTCACTGCTTATTGACTTATTGCATGGTGTTGCTACCCTTAATATTTGAGGATTCCTAGGTCTTTTACGTTCATCTTTTACGTTGAACTTTTAATAATAAATTTATTGGTTGCTTGTGATTGTGTGGTAATATTTTTTAAAGTAGTCATGTGAATTACTACAAAGATATAATTGGAAGCATTTTTTAAAATATAAAGAGGCTTCCAATATTGTGTTACATTCAAGCAACCTTGTTTCAACTAACCGCATGGCCTTTGCATGAATTTCGAGGTTCCACCTTTATCGCTAATCACAATTTCCATAGTCTGCGGTCACATTAACATGTTGTTCCCATCTTCTCTGATATTCTATTAACCTCCGAACTCAAAACATATTAACTACACCATATAATACCATCGGATCCCCTCCTTTGTATGTCGCATTATTTCTCTGCAGATGATATTAACATAAAAAATATTAATATTATATTTTAAATAAAATTAGATTTTAATTTTGGTTATTAAATGTAGAATATTTTTATTAATATCATTATGATATATAAAGTATACATTAATAACAGCAAGTTTATTATCCAATTTAACGAAATAATTAAATTTTCTCAAAAGAGAAAATTGTATATTTCAAGAATATCTTAAATACAAATATTAATAATATAAATATAAAATTACTCATTTTCTTATACTCATTTGCTTATGGCCCCTCTCAAATTTAATGTTTTCTTTAAGCTACTTCATACCACCATTATCTTGGTTTCCCTATTTAAGAAAACAAAAAATTATATATTTTTAAGATTTGGTAAATTAAAACAAAAAAATAATATTTTTCATTATTATTACCTTATTATATTATTAAACACCTCAATATAAATAAACCAAACATTAAAGGGTAATTGTGAATTGTGGTTGTTTAAATAAGTTTTGAAACATAATTTTACATGTTCAAGTTGTAAATTGTTTTAAAATGATTAGTTTTTACCATTTTAAATATTATTTTGTATTTGCATTGTTATTTTTTCTTATATTTTTTAATTTTACAATTAAGTTTATATATTTGGAAGTTTTCATTAATGAATAGATTAAAACATAATAATATAAATTTAAAATGATTCATTTCATTATCTGTAGATCAAGTTTATATATCACATTATCAATTACATTAGAACATTAAAATAGAATAGAATGATCAAAAGACAGTAAACCAATTTACTGCTTAGTGACTTATTGCATGGTGCTTCTACCCTTAATATTTGAGGATTCCCAGGTCTTTTACGTTGATCTATTACATTGAACTTTTAATAATAAATTTCTTGGTTGCTTGTAATTGTGTGGTAATATCTTTAAAGTAGTCGTGTGAATTGCTACAAAGATATAATTAGAAGCATTTTGTAAAAGATAAAGTCAAAGGCTTCAAGTACTATGTAACATTCAAGCAACCTTGTTTCAAGTAACCGCTTTATACAACCTCTGCATGAATTTCGAATTTCCACCTTTAATGCTAATCAAAATCGACAGTCTGCAGTCACATTAAAATGTGGTTCCCATCTCCTCTGATATGCAACTAACCTCAAAACTCAAAACATATTAACTACACCATATAATACCATCGAGTCTGCTCCTCTGTATGTCGCATTACCACTATGACGATGATATTTTATGTATAAATATTAATATTAAAATAATAATATTTTAATAAAATTAGATTTTAATTTTGTTATTAAATGTAGATATTTATATTAATATCATTATGAATATCATTAAGTATAACATTAATAAATAGCAACTTTATTATCCAATTTAACGAAATAATTAAATTTTCTCAAAACAAAAAATTGTATGTTTTAAGAATATCTTAAATAAAAATATTAATAATGTAAATCTAAAATTACTCATTTTCTTATACTCATTTTCTTATGGCGCCTCTCAAATTTAATATTTTCTTTAAGCTACATTTCATGCCACCATTATCTTGGTTTCCCTTTTTATGAAAACAAAAGATTATATATTTTTAAGATTTAGTAAATTAAAACAAGAAAAAATAATATTTTTCAGTTATTATTACCTTATTATATTATTAAACACTTGAATATAAATAAACCAAACATTAAAGGGTAATTGTGAATTGTGGTTGTTGAAATAAGTTTTGAAACATAATTTTACATATTCAAGTTGTAAATTGTTTTAAAATGATTAGTTTTTACCATTTTAAATATTATTTTGTATTTGCATTGTTATTTTTTTTTTTTTTAATTTTACAACTAAGTTTATATATTTGTAAGTTTTCATGAATGAATAGATTAAAACATAATAATATAAATTTAAAATGATTCATTTCATTTTCTGGACTATACCTCAAGTTTATATATCACATTATCAATTACATTAGAACATTAAAATAAAATAGTATGATCAAAACACAGTAAACCAATTTACTGCTTATTAACTTATTGCATGGTGGTGGTGTCCTTAATGTTTGAGGATTCCCGGGTCTTTTACATTGAACTTTTAATAATAAATTTCTTGGCTGCTTGTAATTGTGTAGTAATACTTTTTAAAATATTCATGTGAATTACTACAAAGATGGAAGCATTTTGTAACATTCAAGTACTGTGTAACATTCAAGCAACCTTGTTTCAAGTAGCAACCACTTTATACGACCTTTGCACGAATTTCCAGGTTCAACCTTTATCACTAATTGTAATCGCCATAGTCTGTGGTCACATTAACATGTGGTTCCCATCTCCTCCGATATGCGATTAACCTCTGAACTCAAAACATATTAACTACATCATATAATAACATCGGGTCTTCTTCTTTGTATGTTGCATTACTTTTTTTTTTTTTTTTTTTTTGACAATAACGGATATATTATAAGAGGCGGTAAAACAGCTACCGCGGCTTTACAAGTCTGTGGAGAATAAAATCAGCTCCAATCTGAGAGAAATGAGAATATAGATCCAATCCAATGTTAAGACCAGGAGATTAGCAAATAAGATAGACTTCTTCTACGTGTTGATGGCGTGGAAGGGCACCTTCAGCAAATCCTCCAACGGATCACGTGAAGACTGAAATTCGATTGTCGTTTCTAATGGACTGCCTGCGAATTTGAGCTGGGCCATTCCAGCAGACAGAAAGGGGACCTCAAGGAGAACCACAAGTGAAATGCCTCCGGAAACTAGAAGAACGAAGATGCCAAATCCCAAGAAAGACATTGTGAGATCCAGTCATCGGAGAAACTCCAGCATTATCTCGGCGCTGATCTGAGCCCTTTCTTAATAAAAGGAACCTTGATATCTTGTTTTTTTTTTTTCTGTTTTCAGTGCTTCCAGCCTTTAACTCGGCACTGGACCCTTGCTAAATTTGAATCACTGAAAGCTTGGTTTTAACTGTGCTCAGACAGGGTCTTTGGAGGATTAAGAACTTGCAGTCCCAGGTAACAGAGAAAGAGAAGACTGAAGGGCAATGACTCAGGCCAGCCTTCGATTTCATGACATCAGTGCGAAGATGCTACCCATTTTTATTAGCTTGAAGAAATAGAGGGCGAATTCATTCAAAACAGAGAGGGTGACCTGGTTACATTTTTAACAGAGATTCCTCTCTCAAATAGGAGTGGGGGGACGAACTAGAGGATTAAGGGATTGTGCAAGATGATTCTGCTGAGTTTATAACCAGGGATCTGCGAGAGCAGAGGACACCAAGATTGGCTTCCTGATCAGCTAGGGAGTTGAGGTTTCTTAAAATGTGATAGAAAGTTATTTTGGTGAATTTAGGGAGCAGAAGTTTGATTTTCCTAATGACAGAGGCTAGCTGAATCTGGTGAGGATTCTTAGACTGAAGCATGGCCTGGATAATGATTCTTGAATCTCCGAAGACTACAAGGGAGGAAATGTTTCTTCTGATTGCCTAATTCAGCCCTTGCCATAGTGCCAGGGCCTCCGCTCTGTTGTTAGTTTCAATTCCTAGACCCCAATGGAATCTCATTTCCAGCAAACCACCAGGGCTCAAAAGAACTCCCCCACTGCCGGCGACCCCAGGATTTCCCTTAGAAGCCCCATTGAAGAATAGGCAATGCTCTTCCAAGGCCGATCTCCACTTAATAAATTCTTGTTCATCCAGCCTGATCTCCCATTTGGAAGAAACGGGGACAGATTGATGAGGCCTTTCCTTTAGCTTTGGGACTAGTTCTTTAAACCAATTCTCTTCTTCCTTGAGTAATCTTGTTTCATTCCTTAATGTAGTGCTGGCTTCTAGAGCCTCTCCCAGCAAACCCTTTATTTTAGAGATAACTTTTATTGTAGAGCAGCTTTCTTCTCGGAAAATTCTATTGTTTCTTTCCAACCATAATTTCCAACAAATGAACTTAGGGATCCACATCCAGCTGGTTTTGAGAAGACTTTTGTTTTTAAGACAGAAGGGAGATAGACTGGCCCAATTTCTGAACAAGGCAGGGATGTTGTCTAGGAGTTCGAGGATAGAAGGTTCTAACAGCAACACCCCCCTCCAGACTTCTTTGGCAAAGGGACATTGCAGCAACAGGTGATTGGAAGTTTCTTCATCAGATTTACAGAGAGGACATCTAGAAGGTCCTTCCATTCCTCTTCTTCTCAAGTTATCGCTGGTGAGGATGCTTTGATGTGCCACGGTCCAACTAAAGAAATCTATTTTAGGGAGAGCTGGGTAGTCCCATATAAATTTCCATTTGGCCGGATTTGGAGGGACATGAGGGGCAGCCATAATTCTTTTGTAACCTTCAGCAACAGTATATTGACCGGATATGGACCCCCAACCTCTTTTGTCTTTTGTGTTGGCTTTTGATGGAGATTTCCCTTGAAGAAAATCTAGAAGTAATGAGGATTCCCCCTGCAGCGGAATTGGAACTTCCCCTAGATTCCACCCGTCCCAGGTTCTGTCAGGAGCTTCTTTCCAATTCGAAATGTCCCACAAAGAATGCAGATTACGAGACTGAAGCCAATCTTTTATATTTGCAAGACCATTCACCTGCTTCATTGGCTGGTCGCCCAAAATCGAATTGTCCCACATGTTGATTTTCCTTCCATTGCCAGGGATCCAATATAGATGTTGGCTGAATTGCTCCCTTGCAGCATTGCAGAGATTGAAGATTGGTGAGCCTTTTAGAGCTCTTGGAGGATTATCCAGGCATCTCAGTCGCTGCCCTTGGAAGTATTTCTTCCAAATTGTTCTTTTACTCCAGCTAATTTTCCCAGAGACTAAATGCCAGAGAATCTTGGCTCCCAAAGCAGAATTTTGAGCAGCCAGATTGCGTATCTGGAGGCCTCCTTCCAAAAATGGACTTTTGAGAATTTCCCAGCTCACTAAATGGATTCTTCTGTCATTATTATTCCCACCTTCCCACAGAAATCTTTTCAACAGGCTATCTAACTTGCTAAGAAAGGTTTTTGGGGCCAGGAGGGTGGAGTTTTGGAATAGGGGCATGCTTATTAGGACCGATTTCATGAGGATGAGCTTACCTGCATTATTCAACCATGAGGAACCCCAGGCTTGGATTCTGTTCTTTATTTTGTCAAGCAGCGACATCCAATGAGCAACTTTAGGCTTGGTATTGAAAATTGGAATTCTGAGATATTTGAATGATTCCCAATTTCGGTTTCCTTCCATTTCTAAAAGTCTTGCTATGTCAAACATTTCTTTAGTCGTGCAGTTCCAGCCATAGATGGAGCATTTTCTATAATTGATTTTGCTGCCCGAAATCAACCTGTAAATGTCCAATTCCCTCTTGAAATGTTTGGCAGAAAGCAAGCTGGCTCCTCCAAGTAGCAGAGTATCGTCAGCAAATTGGGCATGATTAATATCTTTCACCTTGTGGGAGATTTTAAGGCCAGGAAGCGTTTGAATTTGTTGATTGTGATCTAGTTGGAAGCTTAACATCGAGGCTTGGATAGCATAAAGGAGAGGGGACAGAGGGCATCCCTGTCTCAGGCCCCTGGAAGCTTGGAAGAATTCAGTGGAACGGCCGTTGACCAAGGGCGCAATCCAAGGCGAGGCGATACAGGCTTTCACCCAGTTGATGAATTTTGTTGAAAAGCCTAGCTTTTCCATCACAATGAACAGAAATTCATGTCTAACCCTGTCAAACGCATTAGCTAAGTCGAGCTTAATCACCATGCCTTTCTCCTTTCTTTGGCAACTAGAGTGGACAGCTTCTTGGACCAGCACAATATTATCCAAAATCTTTCTGCCTTTAATAAAAACTCCTTGGTTTTCCGGAATGATTTCTGGCAAGATGTTTTTCAACCTGTTGGCTATTATTTTGGAGACCAGTTTATAACTGGAGTTACACAAAGATATTGGCCTAAACCTGCTAAAGTCAGAGGCGCCTTTCTCTTTTGGAATAAGAGCTAGGAAGGCTGAGTTGATACCTCCACCTATCTTTACACAGTTCTGGGATTTTCTGACCATCCTCAGAAGATCTTTATTGATTGTTGACCAGCAAGTTAGAAAGAACCTGACAGAGAACCCATCTGGCCCAGGGGCTTTATCAGGCTCCATATTTTTCAGCGCCTCCTCAAGCTCTTCCATACTGATTGGGGCTGTCAGCATATAGTTATCCGAATCCTTGACACAATTAGGAATTAAATTGAGCGGATAAGAATGGGGATCAATGTCTGGGTCTTCAGTAGCAGAATACAGGTCTTGGAAGAAGGAGTATGCAGCTTTCTTAATGCCTTCGAAATCATTGATCACAGTGTTTTGGTATTGGATTTCTGAGACTGCTTTGAAGTTCTTCCGGGCTTCCGCTTGTTTATGAAAGAAACTGGTGTTCTTATCTCCTGATTTCAACCAGAGCATCCTAAACGTTTGCTGCCAATACTCTTCCTCCTCTCTACTAGCTCTATGAACCTCTTTTTGGAGCGCAATTTCTTTTAGGAGCATACCTTGAGAAACAGGGATTTGCTCCATTTCTGATTGATGAGCAGCAAGCCTGTTAGTGTTTTCTTGTCTTTTGGATGTGGGGGTTTGAAGTCTTTTAGCCCAGACTTTTAGATTTCTCTTTAGAATTCTGATTTTCTCTTCCCACACAAAGAAAGGAGAGCCATGGACAGGCCTATTCCAGGAATCGAAGACCACCTCTTGAAAGCCGTCATGCTGGATCCACAAAGCGCTGAATCGGAAAGGGATGGGGCCAAGGTTGCTGTCGATAGAAAGCTCGAGAAGGATTGGTTTATGATCAGAGATGAGGTTTGGGAGAATTTTAAAGGAAGCCATAAGACCACTAGTGAGGAAGGAAGAATGGACAAGAAATCTATCCAAATGGGCAGCAATGTGATTGGGGCCAACTCTTTTATTGGACCAAGTGTATTTCCCTGAAGAAGGTTTAATATCCTCCACGTCCCAGCCCAGCATTATGTCTTCAACCCATTCTCTGGCAGGATCCCTGACAATGGAGCCTCCTTTTTTCTCATCAACATCAAGGGTGATGTTAAGGTCACCTACTATTATAATATTCTCAGGGTTTTGCTCTAATAGGAATGAATGAAGCAAATTCCAGCAAATTTTTTTTTCATTTGATAAAACTGGAGCATAAACATTAAACATACTTACTTGTTGACCGGAACTCTTGTGAAGGAGCTGAGTGAAGAGCTAGTGAGGGCTGCTTTTTTCTTGAATAAAGTCATATATGGTGCTGTTCCAGAAAGTGGCTATTCCACCAGAGGCACCTCTTGCACTGATCGCTTTCCCAGGGCCTTTGTTCCAAAAAAAAAATTTAGACTTGAGGATGGAGAGATCCTCCAGCTTTGTCTCCTGGATGAGGAGGATTTCAGGCGAGTAAATTCTCACTAAATCTTTCATGGCTTCCTCTTTTGGTCTGCTGCCTAATCCTCTGCAGTTCCAGGAGACGTATTTCATTATTTACTTTTGTGGGGAGAGAGAGCTCCCATTGGAGCCTTGTTGCTTTTGCGTCCAGATCTGGTATTCATCATTGATTTGAGAGTTTTTTGGGATCCCTGGAGGACATCTTTATAAGTCTCTTCCTCCCTCTGTTTCTTCTTGGATTTCCGCCCTCTCTTCGTCTTGATTGGAGTGGCCAGCGAATTGTCAGATTCAGAATCTCTCTCTTCTGACTCGCCTTCAGAGTCTGAGCCTAAGCTAATGTGGTCATCGTTGCCTTCGTTTCCTCTCTGATACTCCTCTGAATTGGGGTCTGTTGATTCTGTTGCATTGGTTTTTCCTTGGTTCTCCATATTTCCTACTTCTTCTTGGTTCTCCTTTTCACCCATCTATTCTCCAGAAGTAGATCTGACTTTGACGGCACCAGCTTTTGAATTGATGTGAGGATTTCCCGATGGAGCGGTAGATTTCTGTCCAGAGGGTTTTGGTATAGCTTTTCCCTTTTTGATTTCTTTCCATCCTTCTTCTTTGACTGTATTTCTTGCTGGGGCTTTTGGACAGTTTCTCTGAAAGTGTCCATGCTCATGACAAGTTCGGCATTTAAAAGGCAGTTGCTCGTAGTCTACCTTCTGGTAGTGCTTCCATTCTCCAACTTTGAGTTTGATCGCTTCTGGTAACCCGGCTTCCAGATCGACTTCTACGCAGATTCTAGCACAAGTATATTGACCCTTATGATCAGCTTTGTCAATAAATCGACCTAGCCCATTACCGATCTTCTGCAGAGATTGAAAGCTCCAACAGTGAAGTGGGAGATTAGGTAAACGAACCCAAACTGGTGCCTCCTTGGGGACATCAACAGATGGATCAAAATCAGGATTCCATTTATTGAGATACAGTCCCTGGTTTCCCATAAAGTATCGCCCGTTTCTGAAGACCAGGTCGCGATCTTCCTTGGTGGTAAATTCAAAAATGAAATAACCTCGCCCTACAGCATAACAAATCACATTATTTTCCAGCTGCGGTCTCCAGTTTCGTTGGATCCAATCGTCCGTGGTTTTGGTGGACGGCCAACGGCCCATAAACTGCCCATCCAGGCCTCTATCAGACAGCGCAAGAGCTATCTTAATCGATTGTTCCTCAGGGAGTGCGATCTCTGGGATTTCGTCGAGCTTTTTGATGAATTTTGGGATTTCGGGATGCTGTAGCTGCTTCCCTTTTTGAGTCAACAGTTTTTTGAAAGCCTCTGCAGAGGATTGAGGAGGGGTGGGAGCAGACTCCCCACCCCCGAGACCGCTCATGGCAGCGACCAGGAATTAATGGCGGCAACCTTCAGGGCAGCAGCCGCGCGCGTTCTCCAGCTATTTTTCGTATGTTGCATTACTTATCTACCAATGATTTTAACATAAAAATATAAATATTAAAATAATAATATTAATAAAATTAGATTTTAATTTTGTTATTAAATGTAGATATTTATATTAATATCATTATGAATATAATTAAGTATAACATTAATAAATAGCAATTTTATTATCGAATTTAACGAAATAATTAAATTTTCTCAAAACATAAAATTGTATGTTTTAAGAATATCTTAAATAAAAATATTAATAATATAAATCTAAAATATCACATTATATTACATTAGAACATTAAAATAGAATAGAATGATCAAAAGATAGTAAATCAATAGGATTCCCAGGCCTTTTACGTTGATATTTTACGTTGAACTTTTAATAATAAATTTCTTGGTTGCTTGTAATTGTGCGGTAATACTTTTTAAAGTAGTCATGTGAATTACTACAAAGATATAATTGGAAGCATTTTGTAAAAGATAAAGGTAGAGGATTCAAGTACTATGTAAAATTCAAGCAATCTTGTTTCAAGTAACCGTTTTATATGACTTTTGCATGAATTTCGAGGTTCCACCTTTATGGCTAGCAATAGCCATAGACTGTAGTCACATTAACATGTGGTCCCATCTCCTCCGATATGCGATTAGCCACGGAACTCAAATCATATTAATTACACCATATAATACCATTGGGTCCGCTCCTTTGTATGTTGTATTATTTCTCTGCCAATGATATTAACATAAAAAAATATTAATATTAAAGTAATAATATTTTAATAAAATTGGATTTTAATTTTGTTATTAAATGTAGATATTTATATTAATATCATTATGAATATAATTAAGTATAAAGTTAATAAATAGCAAGTTTATTATCCTATTTAAACAAAAAATTAATTTTTATCAAAAAAATTGTATGTTTTAAGAATATCTTAAATAAAAATATTAATAATATAAATCTAAAATTGCTCATTTGCTTATGGCCCCTATCAAATTTAAAGTTTTCTTTAAGCTACATTTCATGCCACCGTTATCTTGGTTTACATGTTTATGAAAACAATAGATTATATATTGTTAAGATTTGGTAAATTAAAACAAAAAACAATATTTTCAATTATTATTAACTTATTATGTTATTAATTACTTGAATATAAATAAACCAAACATTAAGGAGTAATTGTGAATTGTTGTTGTTTAAATAAGTTTTGAAACAAAATTTTATATATTCAAGTTGTAAATTGGTTTAAAATGATTAGTTTTCACCATTTTAAATATTATTATGTATTTGTGCTATTATTATTTTTTTATATTTGTTAATTTTACAAATTAAGTTTATATATTTGTAATTTTTCATGAATGAATAGATTAAAACATAATAATATAAATTTAAAATGATTCATTTCATTATCTGGACTCTAGATCAAGTTTATATATCCATTTTCAATAAAAATGAAATCAAAGTAACTACAAATTTATAGAAAGATCCAAGTTATTAATCCATTACATGGTTATTGCAGATATGAAGCATATAATTTTCTGAGTATTTTAATTTAAAAATATGGAAATTGTATTAGGTCGATATAGTTTCTTCAATAAAAAAATACATATTTGAACAATAAATAAGTCTGAAAATGAGATATCCTTTTAATCATCCTTTCATTTTTTGTATTGTCTACATGGAAACAATTAACCATACTTGTTTTGTATAAATGGTTATTAGCATTTTTATTCCTAATTTAAACATGAACATGTAGCTATAATGTGGTTGGAGAGACAGTAACACAAGGTTCTTGGCATTTGTGGTAGATGTTATTGTCTGTGTTATGTTTTTATTAGTTGAATGGTTTGTTGAAGGAATATTGAGGAAACACAAACAAACAAGACAGGCTGCATGGCAGTTAGTCCCTGCCTAGCTGGTCCAGCCACCAGCAGCCTCCCCTGTGCATGGTTTTTGCAGTGCAGTTCCATGTTCCATAGCTGGCAGTGCCTGCGCCTCCCCTGTGCATGGTTTTTGCAGTGCAGTTCCATGTTCCATAGCTGGCAGTGCCTGCCTTCTGTTCTTGGCAGCAAATGCAAGGGCCGGTGCAGTTGCTAGCCTTGAGCATTGCTAGCAAAGTGTCAGTTGCTTTTGGCGAGTGTAGGTGCAGTGCAGTTCCATGTTCCATAGCTGGCAGTGCTTGCCTTCTGTTCTTGGCAGCAAATGCAAGGGCCGGTGCAGTTGCTAGCCTCGAGCGCTGCTAGCAAAGTGTCAGTTTCTTTTGGCGAGCTGGTCCCCTCCAACAAACGAAAATAATGCAAGTAGAAATAACGTTAGTATCCAAACCTGCCTTCTGTTCTTGGCAGCAAATGCAAGGGCCGGTGCAGTTGCTTGATTATGGCCGGCGGGGTTGCTTTTTCTTCAGTTCAACAAGTGAATAGTCTATTCTCAAGCTTAAATGTGACAAGAGTTCCAGGCATTGGGCTTCTGTTCTCTGAACTGCCACAGGGAATTCCACCCATATTTTCATATTTTATAACCAATCTCCCTGCCATCCATTCTGTTGTTGTATTTGTTTGTGTGAAGTACATGACCGTCAACACAGTCCCAGTTGAAGAATGCTTTCGATTCCGGTGGGTTGATCCAAAAGAATACAAATTGTATCGATGTGTTGCAATGTATGGTTACATGGATGTACGAATTGGGAATGTGGAATTCGAAAGCGACTTGCTAGAATTCTTGCAAGAATATATACAATCTGAGCACATGTCCAGGCCTCATGAAATTGAAATACGAGAGAGCCCTGGGTTTCTATATGCGATTCCAATCATATCTTCATTGTTTTATAACTGACTTATGTTCTAAGTTAAAAACGTCAATGATCGCCCATCACAGACCCCGTGTTGGAGATCCTTAGTGATTGAATTTCAAATTTTTCTTAACTATAATGGAGACTCAATTTTGATTAATAAACGAATCATTCATCAATATGTCATTCCAGTGGCCGGCATATAAAGTATAGAATTTTGTTTATCATTTTTTTTTCGAAATTAATATGATGTAAAATACAAGGTAAGGGAATAATACCACTGGACGATGATTGTACGAAGATATGATAAATGTTGGCTATTTTTTTTACTAAAATAGGCTAGTATAATATAATGCAAACCGTGAACAACATTCTTTGATTAGAGCCCCAAAATACAATGCCAATCGTAAACGTTTTTCATTATAATACCGACAAGACGCTCATTCTAGTTGAATTCTACAACAAACATTTTCAAACTTTGTTTCTAGCCTTCTCACGTTATGGTTAGGTTTTTATTTGCTTGAAAATAAATAAACAGTTATCTCTCAAAAATGATAAAAAGCCTTCAAAAGTTTTGAAAATTCAAGCCCCACCGTGCTTAAAGCATCATTATTGAGTAATGAACTTCAAAATAAATTAAGCCCACGGATGGTCAAAATGTGAGAAAGTCCCCCCATTCATTCCGCACGATTTATATGAAAAGAATGGTAAAATTCCGTAAAATACAACTTAAAGAAACAACCATTTTGTAACAAAACACTGCCCCACCCAAAAAAAATTTGCATCGTCTCGTGGATCAGCGACCGGATCCAGAAGGGCGCAACTCCATGCAAGAAAGGGTTATCTTGCTAACCAACCCCAGTTAACATGTTCGCGTCGCTTTAACATATTAGGATATATGCATGATCCTTTTGGCGCCCGCTCGCCACGTATCTCATCTACCAGCTGCCTTCATTACAGTGATATATGTTGCATGCCCGCCTCCCTCTGATGCCTGTTACCCCTTTGTATGCCCGCCATTCACTGTTCATTTGGGTTCATCCAGCACGTTGAGTGGTCACACTACTGCAACGCCGGAGATAGCAGACTTGTTACAGCACCACCGATTGGAAAGCTCGCCTATCAAACCGGCAGCTTCGGATGCGGAAGAGCATCCCGACCTCAATCTGAATTTGTGTATCATTTTGCCGTCTAATTCGGCCCCGGCCATAAACAGAGTATCGAGCGTCGATACAACAGTAGATTCAAATTCTAATTCTGGCGACGGGCTGTGCTGGCAGTTTCTCTGACGGAGGTCATTTCAATAAGAGGGTGTGGATTATCGCAGCACAACCACGCTAATGAAAAGTGGCAAAGGCACAAGGACTCGTGGTGGAACTGATTTACCAGGCCTTTGTTAAATTTGCAGGAGCTTGAACTAGATAAATTTGTTACAGGGGTCTGAGAACTGTAATTAAAGTCATCCGGCAGAAGCTCTATTGGTAGCCCCGCCATGGATGCTCGAACCAGAGGTGGTAAACGGTAGTACTTGTGCCGGCTACCAGAAAGCCCCAAAGGCCCTCTTGTTTATGCCAGTTACTGGACAAGTGAATAAGGTTCAAGTTAGGGGAACTGATTTACCAGGCCTTTGTTAAATTTGTCGGAGCCTTGAAGAATCGGCGCAAATTTCAACGACCTTATAACTGTAAGTCCGGCAAAAACCAATCCGATTGTTTCATTTCTCTGGCAATTGTTGTTGAGCAGAGTTACATAGCCATCGTTTTATGGTATTTTGCATATTTTCGAGTTCAGCTACCCTACCCCTACGGTGTTGTGACATACACAATGGCATAAAATGCCGATATTTTGTTTGAATTCTGCTTGTACTTACTCCTTGATGTAAAAACATGGCAGATGCTTGCAATGGAGTGCCTATTGGACCAAGGGTAAGCTTTCTTCTCTTCTCAATTGCTGTGAACGTCCTTATCCAATCTTAAATTGCAGCAAATTCTTTCACTGATTTTAAAATACTAGCAGTTGTCAGGTTTCCAGTTGGGCTGCTTGTGATAAACTCCCTGTTCTGCTCTAATCAGTCATGACCTGATCAAACTTGCTACAGATGATCCTAATACACAATATTGAATCCCCTATCCAAATGCCATGTTCTAGGCAAAATCAAGACATTTGCATTCTATTCTTGTATTCACAGTGCATCATGAATGTTGTTGAATCTGGCTTAATTTAACATGGGATTTTACAGTACACTGTCAAATTGCATTTACAGGGACACAATTTATAGAATGTGTTTTATGCTGTTTCTTAGGATTACAACATTTTTTAAATGAGAGTCTGTTACCTTCACGTTTTTGACAACACTAAAGTTAGTCAAATTCTGTCGTAACTCATAATATTTCGGATTATTATTAGGCCATGGGTTACTGTATTTTATATAGCTTCTCTATGGTCGGTGTGCCCTGCAGACTAACTTTTTCTCAACATGATTTTTTGTTTGGATGGACTTACAGGCGAACTCCAATTGGCTTTACATTGTGCCTTGGGGTCTATACAAGGCCGTCACATACGTAAAAGAACACTATGGAAATCCAACTATGATTCTCTCTGAAAATGGTAACTTAATGACTACCCTAATTCAATTGCTAAAGCTACCTTCCCACGCTCCATTATGTTAAAAGCTGCGTTCAAATAGC
>APFE030726137.1:0-10521 GCA_000404065.3 Pinus taeda | reverse complement strand
TCATCCCTCTGCTCCTGTCAGCGATCAGATCCCCCTCTGCTACCAACCATGTGCGACTGTGGTGCTGATAAGGCTGGTGCGCCCCTGCGCACAGCCTCGCCCCTCCCCCTGCTTCCAGATGGAGGCTCCTGAGAGCTCTGTCCCCCTTGGAGATCCGCCCCCTGAAGTCTCTGCATTCAGGAAATTGATTTTGAATGGAACAAATCGGGTTCCCTCAGCGTCCGAGCAAAAATTCATAAAAAGAATGGATACGATTCCCTCTGTTGCCTTGCCAGAGGAGGACACCTGCAAGGCCGCACTGAACTTGGCAGAAAAAGGCCTCATAGGCCAGTTTACAGGCCTATGGCCCTCTCCCAAATCTGTGGAGGATTGGACCCAAAGAAACTGACAACCTCTGATAAAAAACGGCGTAAAGAGTTACTTCGTGGGCAAAGGGTACTTCGTCTTCGTCCTCGAGAGCTCGGAGGACAGAAGCCTAATCTTCAGAAATGGCCCCTACTTCATGGGGCCGCAGGGACTGTACTTAAATCAATGGAATCCTGACTTTGATCCCTCCCAAGACGTCCCTTCTGCGGTGCCGGTGTGGGTTAGGCTCCCTCATCTGCCCCTCCACTGCTTGAATCAAAAATCGTTTCAGACCATAGGTAATGCATTAGGCAAATATATAGATCAGGCAGTAAGAAGAGACCAATACTCTTGTGCTCGCATTTGCGTCGAAGTGGATCTGGAAGAAGGATTTCCAGAAGCGATCAAGCTCACAGTTGCAGGTTGGACTCACATCGAGGAGCTCGATTACGAACAGCTTCCTTTTAAATGCAGACACTGTCATGTTTACGGTCACTTCGCCAAAAATTGTAAGAAGAAAGCAGAGGAGTAGGCTGGCAAACAAAACGGAGAACAATGGACCCTCGTCCAGAGAACAGCCCAAGCAAAGAAAGACACAGGAAAAAGCGCAACCACAAGTGACAGGAACAACGTCAACTCAGCTCAGGAAACATGAGAAATTACAAAAGGAGCCGAGGAGATGCATCAAGATCCACCGATCATAGAACAGGTAAAATAGAACCTGGAAGAAATCCCTCCGCAAAACAAAGAGGGAAAGGGAATCATCCACATCGAAGTCTCCCAAGGCAGCCCCACAAGCCCCACGTATGCTGAAGTCACGAAGAAAAAGATAGCTGAAAGCTCCGAGTCCTTAGAGGAAGAACTCTTTGAGAGGCCATTAAAAAGACCTGGAAGAAGATCCCGCAAGGAAAAAAGAGAAGAAGAGGCAGAAAGGCTCAAAACACAAGGGAGCCAATCCATGATAGAAATGACAATCGGGAGAAGTAATAGGCCCAGGTCCTCCAAGGGCGGCTCCACCCCAAGCACAGGTAAATAATGAAGTTAGTCTCTTGGAATTGCAGAGGACTGGGGAACCCCGCAAAAATAGAAGCAGTCAAGGACCTTTTACAATCGGAACCCTCTGATATCCTCATGCTCCAAGAGACTAAGATAGCAGGCCAAGCCCTGCTGGAAATCAGTAAAACAAAATGGAAGAAGAACACAGGCATAGCTGCCAACGCTCGGGGATCCTCGGGAGGCCTGGCAACGCTATGGAGAGAGGAACAATACCAGCTGATCAGAACTCATCAGACCTTGCACTGGATATATACTGAACTCATTCACACTCCAAGTAAGTTACCCATATCTCTTGTCAATCTTTACGTTCCTGTAAACTATTCAGAAAAGAGAGACTGCTGGAAATCTTTGGCAGAATTTCTTGATCAGGAAACTCCCAACAACATTATTCTCGCTGGAGATCTTAACATTGTATTGAAATCAAAAGAAAAAAGAGGAGGTTCTGACTCCAGAGACCCAATGGTAGGCGTTGTGGAGGAGCTTGCTCAGCTTTGGGATCTTCAAGATTTCATCCCAATCCAAGGTCAATTTACCTGGTCAAATAATAGAACTGGAAAAGATCACATCTCAGCTCGTCTTGATCGTTTTTTAGTGCAGTCTCTTCTCATGAACAAGAAAATTATTACAACAAGGATCCTGCCCAAACTGTCATCCGATCATAAGCCAATTCAGCTATGTTTAGAAGACGAAGAGGACTCGGGTCCCATCCCATTTCGTTTCTCTCCCCAATGGATTGAAAGAGAAGGGTTTATGGATACAGTGAAAGCTTCCTAGAACACCCCTATCTCAGGCTCCGCAAGCTTTGTCTGGGAGCAAAAACTGAAGCGCACCAAAATAGCATTGAAAGCATGGATCAAGAAGCCTGCGCTTAACCCCACCTCTCACAGAGTCGAAGCAGTTCAGGCCTTGCATTCCCTTCAAATTGACATGGAGCGCGAAAATATTAATGTAAATCTCTTGGACAAAGAAATCAAAGCGCAGAGAGCAGCCTACCAATCTTTTAGAACCGAGGAAGAATACTGGAGGTTAAAGTCTAGGAGCCTGTGGTTAAAAGGAGGGGATCGCAATACCTCTTTTTTTCATCGGCAGTTCAGGGCTAGACTGTCAAGGAACCATATAGCAGAAATTAAGACCTCGACGGGCCAAATCTGCAAGGGCAACCAACAAGTCAAAGAAGCCGCAGATCAACACTTCCAGAATCTCTATTCCCCGGATGATCAAGGAGATGAAATGGAGGAAACAGAATTTCTCAATCACATTCCCTCCCTAGTCTCTGATGAAGACAACGAAGAATTAGGCAACCCTGTTACAGAGGAAGAAATAATCAAGACAATCTAGTCCATGGACTCCGACAAGGCCCCCGGGCTGGACGGTTTTACCATTCACTTCTATAAAGTGTGTTGGGACATCATAAAAAATGATCTTCAAAAGATGGTAAGGGGTTTCATGTCTAAAGCTAAAGTTGGCGGCAGCACAAACTCAACCTACCTTGCCCTGATCCCCAAAGACTCTAATCCGGAAACATTCGCCAAATTCAGGCCAATTTCACTTTGTAATGCTTCCTATAAGATTTTGGCAAAGCTGTTGGCCAACAGAATGAAGCCCATGCTACCTAGAATCATCTCTTCTGCCCAAGGAGGCTTTGTAAAAGGTAGACACATCCTGGACAACGTCATTCAAGTCCAGGAGACCATTCATTCTAGTAAGCAGAGAAAAGAGAAAGGCATGATAATAAAGCTTGATATGGTGAATGCGTTCGATAGAGTCAATAGAGCATTCCTCAGTAAAGTCTTGCTTTCCTTTGGCTTCTCCATGTAGTTTGTCAACCTTCTTAGAGCTTGCATGAACAATCCCTGGATAGCTCCTCTCATAAATGGCAGGCCGGCAAACTTCTTTAGAGCCAAGAGGGGAATCAGGCAGGGATGCCCGCTTTCCCCCTTCCTTTATATCATCTTGGCTGAAGCCTTAAGCTGAAAACTTGAAGCCGAAAGATTGACAGGATCCATTCCGGGCCTTAAAACCTCCAACAGAACAAGCTCTCTGAATCACGCCTTATTTGCAGATGACTCGATCCTCCTGGGGGGCGCCTCAATCAGAATTGCAAAAGCCTTCAGCAAGGTCATAAAGAACTACTGTAAAGTCTCAGGGGCTCTGGTAAACGAAAACAAAAGTGAAGTTTATAGTTGGAACACAGATCAGCAGACCCTCTCCAACATAGCCAACACTCTTGGCTTCAAAGGGCACTCTCATTGGGAGAAAATCAGATATCTCGGTCTACCCATAATCACAGGAGTCAATAAGAGATCGCTTTGGACTGACATAATATGCAAATTCAAATCCAAGATCCCGAAATGGGGAGGCCACTGGTTGACTAAAGGAGGTAAGGTCATCTTAATTAAATCGCAGCTCTCTTCATTAATTATCTACCAAGCTGCATTTCTGCTCGCTCCCAGAAATATCATGGATCAAATCTCCTCGCTGCTTAGAAATTTCCTCTGGCAAGGAGGCAGGGGCAAAGACAAGAAAATCCACCTTGTAAATTGGGAAACAGTCAAGAAACCCATCGATGAAGGAGGATTGCACATCCGAGATCCTTCCCTGGCCAACCTCGCTTTAGGAAGCAAGATCCTGTGGAAAATATTTAAAGAACCAAGTCATCCTGTAAGTCTAATTCTGCGAGCAAAATACACAAACAACAATGATTTGAGAAACCTCCATCTGGACTACACAGCCAACTGCACGTTGCTGTGGAAGCTCTGCTACAAAAGCAACAAATTCTTCAAACGTTACATCTATAGAATCCCAGGGAACGGCAAGGGAATTAGGCTTTGGCAGGACAGGATAATGGGGCGAAATGCTCTACTCCATAATGAAGAAATCTCAGGAATAAGAGACTGGTTAATTGCAGCTGGGAAGACAAGGCTGTTCGACATTTCAGATTGGGATCAGAGAGGCGATTGGGTTGGTTGGGCAATCCCTGCACCTCCAGACCATCTCCAACAGCAAAAAAAAATCTTCATGAACCTGCTCATCGACGGCGCCCCGATCCGTAGATCGATGCAAGACCGATGGGGTTGGGGCCGCTCTGGCGAATACACAGCTGTGGAAGGATATAAAGCTTTCCAGGCAACGGGAATCAGCAACCATAGTCCGGCGCTGTGGAATAGCATCTGGGATCCCGCAGCTCTCCCGAAAGTAAATTTTTTTGCCTGGACGTTGATTCACAACAAGATACTTACAGGTGACAATCTAAATAAAAGAAGTTTCGCTGGCCCTCACTGGTGCGCCCTCTGCAGATGCAACGCCGAGACATCACAACATCTTTTCATTGACTGTCAGTTTGCAAAGGATGTTTGGGGATTTTCGCTCCAAGATCTACACATTTCCTCCCCTGCCCTGATCTCAATACCAGACCTCTTCGCTGAATGGAACCACCGGTACCCTCGGCATATCCCTCAAAAGTCGATCTGGCATAAAATCTGGAACGTGTTGCCTAAATTCGTCTGTTGGAAGATCTGGTTGGCCCGCAATCAGAAGGTATTCAAGGATTACCATCTATCTCCCCTGCAAGTAGCAGCTAAGGCTAGATCTCTGCTGCTTGAAACGGTACAGCAACAGTATTTTAAAGAGGACGCATTTCTCCAGCAGATAGAGAAGCGATGGATTGGTAAGTTTGATCTGCAAATCAGGAAAATCCTCCTTTCCCCTAAGTTAGAGCTCCCTGCCTGGAAGAAGAGAGACACAGATGAATCATTTCAGGCTTGGTGGAGAGCTCAAAACCTGTTCACAATATTCTTTGACGGGGCTTCTAAAGGAAACCCCGGTCCCTCGGGCGCCGGCGGTATCATCTTCTCTCCTGAAGGGCGTTCCAAAGATTCTTTCTTCTGGGGTCTCGGTGTGAAGACTAACAACCAAGCTGAATTGCTCAGCCTTCTTAAAGCCTGTCAAATCGCCAGAGAAAAAGGAATTAAGGATATCCAGATTTTTGGAGACTCGAAGATCCTCATAAAGAAGCTGATCGCTGGAGAGCTCTTCAGAAATGCTGACCTCAACAGAACTCTGGAAAGACTGAAAAGAGTCCTTGCATTCTTTGCATCATACAAAATCTTCCATATTCTCAGAACTTCAAACAGCGAAGCGGACTTGATGGCAAACAGAGGGAGCGCTTTGGACAGAGGGTGGTTGTTCATCAATGAGGTCAGAACTATAGAAACACCTCCATAACGGTTCAGTATTAGCAGCTGCTCTTAAAGTGTAAGCAGAATGTAATCCGGGCTGCTTCGGCAAAGCCCTCTCATTTTCCAACAGTTTCAGATTTTAACAATATCATATCATTTCCGTTAAAAATATATACTTTATATTACAATTTACTAAATATTGATGCTTAGAGCATTCATTTGATGATGATGTGCATTTGATGAGAAGTTAATGTCAACTAAGACCAGAAATTTAGTTTATCGACCTAAATAATGAATTATTTAGTTCGATTATAGATTTCTATTCCTATGCTCAAAAAGCTTTGGAGAGAGACTCACGGATCATTGTAACTTTTGACAACGTTAAAGCGCTAGAAGGTCAATATTGCAACAAAGATTTTGAAAACTGAAATTAATGTTTGTACGTGGCGCACTTACGAGGAAGAGTGATGTTCATCATCAATGTTTCGTTATTCACAAAGATGAGGCAGGACTCTTTCCCAATCCAATGTGTTTAGGCACTGCCAACGAACCATTTCGCTATGGAGCTCATGAGAGTTCGTTTATCTTGGCTATATTAATTTCTTATTTGAGCTAGTTAAAATAAGAGTACTTTTGATCTTCTTAAGGTGGGGTTGATTGACTCCTTATAATATCTTTTAATTTTCCTTTTAGACTACTAAATCTTTCCAAACCACATTTTTTTTTGGAATTAAAGTAACAATATTTTTAATGTTATTAATGTTTTGCAATGCAACATTCTCGTCGATCTCCCAATGGTTTAACCAGGCCCTGTTGTCTTTATACCAACCTCGTTTGAGCCTTAGGTGGTTTTGGCTGGAATTTAAAGCTAGCTCAGGAAGTCTATGATCTCCTATGTTATTGAGTTTGTGCTTGTACAACAGAAGCCTAGTCATAGCTAGGATCTTGATAAGGGAAAGACCCACTTATATAAAGAGAATAGGATAGGGTGTGTTGCTTTTAATTTTGAGGTTATACGTTATAAAACGCTTCTGGATTTGCTCAATCTTTCTCCAGGATTCTCTAGAGATGCTACAACTCCAAACCTCACATCCATATAAGATAACCGAAGAGACTGAAGTTTCAAAGAGGAACTTCTTTCTATCCCACATACCGAGGTTTGTGATTTTACAATTAATTTCAAGACCAAAATAAGCTTTCCATCCCCCATTAATCATTTTCTCAATGCTATAGTTCCAGTTGAACTATTAACTTCAAAATGAACTAAGCAAGACAGGTACATTTCTTATGCATGCATTTGTGTATACATGAATATTTCCAAGTTGCTTCTAGTATCCATTGATATTTATTATTAGGATGAGCTTTGGAAGAAACCTCTGGATTACGAGAACACCCCTTTTCAATGTCAAAGATGCCATGAATATAGTTATCTTTATCGTAATTTCCCTTTGCTAGCAGTAAATGCCAACCCTGAGCCATCTTCCATGCTGGATGATGAGGTTTTCACAAAAGTTGGAGGTAAACATAAGAATCCTAAAACACCTACCTTATAGTCCATTCGCTTAGGGGAGAAACCCTCTTCTAGTAATTATTTTGACTTACTCTCCTCCCTAGAATCTCCCAAGCCCCCCTAACTTCGCCATCTCTTGAAATTTTAACGCAAGACCCCAATTTTCCCCCGTCCTCCTCAGTTGTGTCGCCCCCCTCTTCTATTGTTCCCCCTCCTCCCTAACCGGTGCTCCAATCTTCCCTACAATAGGACCCAAATCAACCGTTAGATCAAAACACAGATATGGAGCTAGATTTGCTCGATCTGTCAGAGTTGGCTAAAGCCTGGAAGGGAAAATATCCCCTTTCTCTTCCATAACATCAAGTTAAAGTGTTAGGCAATGCATATTTTAATTCCTGCCATTCCGCCTTAAAATTGACACCGAGGCTATCTAAACCAAGGTTGCTTGGAATTCAATCCCAATTATTGAAGGATCCAATAAAACCTCACAGGGAGGAAAAGAAAAAAGGCGGGAAAAACAACCAACAAATCCTGGAGAAATTTGGGAAGTATGTTGGTTAACTCAGGATGCATCTAGACAATCACAGATGTCTTCCCTACATCCAACATAGCCCTGACATTAAAATCATCTCATGGAATATTAGAGGCTTCGATTGCCAAAGCAAACAGAAACTCCTCAAAACAAAATGGTACTATAAAATCTTCAAAATCATATTAGCTCGCTTTTCAATCTTTATATAATTAAAATTAATTTTTTAAATACTTTAATATGATATACCTATATACCTATTTATGTAGAGTAAACTTATAATTACAATTTGGTATTCCTAATTAACAATACAAAGTTATAACTTGAAGTTGCATATGATATGGACTCATGATATTAGCCCATGATAAGAAGCACGAACTCGATGTGTATCATATGCAATGATATAGAATGATATTGGCTCATCATAATAAGACTTCAACAATACCATTCCTAATGTTTATAATAATAACACTAGCAATCATATTTGAGGTAGTGTATAATACCATCATGAAAATAGGTTGCCTTTCGTATCATGGAAATTATTGCTCGTAATAGTAGCGATAACTTATGAATAAAGCGATGGGAAGAAATAATTATTAGTTATATATATTTAAGTATTCAAAATATAATTAAATAATTTAACAACATATTAATAAAAATCAAATTAAATCAAATCAAATCAAAGTATTCAGTTATCGGATGATGAATGGTTTAAAATGTATGCACTAAAATTATGTAATAAATTTGGAAAAGGAAATTCAACACTTTTCAAATAACAAAAATGTAGATTCTAAAATGAAAATAAATAAATTAAATCAAAGTATTCAGTTGTTGGATGATGAATGGTTTAAAAAGTTTGCACTAAAATTATGTAATAAATTTGGAAAAGGAAATTCAACACTTTTCAAATCAAAAATTAGATTCTAAAATGAAAATAAATCATTAATATATTAATAAAGGAGGTATATATATGAGGATTGAAAAAAATAAATAATTTAAAATTTATATTATTATATTTTCGAATTGTGTATTTAAATTTTAAATAATAAATATATTAATTTAATCTTATTGTATTTAATTTAATTTATTTATTTTTTTTTTTTTTTTTTTAATTAATATCTATGCTATGATAATATTTTAAAACAAAATGGAGGAGAATTAGGGCTTGCGAGGGTTTGGGTTAATCAGCTGCAGTTCTCGCAGGTCGCTGTAGCCACTGAACCTGCTACCGATGTTGTCCGTTACCGTAACCGGATTAACTCCACCTTATAGCGCGCGGTATTGACCTGCCGGAACCTCGAGGGACAGATGTTTTAGTTTTTCTTTCGGACAACGACTTGCCACCTGTTACAGTCAGCCCGCTCCCAGTGCATTGTTCACTCCGTAATACCAGTTATCTGAGGTGTTCGTCGTTCCAAGACGCAGCTGTCGTCATGGATGATCTAGAGGTCGTTGATTACTCAGCCGACCCGCTGGAGGGGGTTCCCATTTGGCGCACATCTTTCCCCACATCTGAAGGTATGTACAGTTCTGGACTCCCTGGTATTTATTCTCCATACTCCTACTCGGAACCGTCACGGACCCAACAGGTGGTTCTACCGGATGACCCCCCTACCTGGCCAGCTCTCTCTACCCCCCTCACTCTCGGGCAACCCTTGGTTTCGTGCATGGCTGTATGAACCCTAACCCTAGTTTGGATCCCCCTGCATCAAGCTCGCTTTCCCGGCCGTTTGTTTCCCCATCGGTTCCCTTAGCGCCTACTGGTTATACTCCCTTTGGTACCTCCGGCCCTCTTTCAGGCAGTTTCACGGCCGTTCCACTGCTTGACGGATCTGTCCCTGGATTGGCGGGACTCTGTAACCCCCCTTCGCAAAACCCTAGCCCTTCCCTTGCAACATCTGTTCCTTTTTCGAGCTGGGTTATCCCACAGCCTCCTTTACTGGGATCTAAGAAAAAGCTCAAGTGTTACAAATCCAAGGCGGACGACATTTTCCTCAGATTAGAAGAACACATTCAGTGGGGCGGGACAATGGATTTCGCCGACAGGGTCCTGGTCGGTCGCATAAGAGGACAGAATTACACGGCCGCTCGCCTGAAAGCATGGGCGTCCGAGGTTTGAGGTCACCATCTGGTTGACATCCCCTTCGTGCAGACTTTTGTGAGGGGATCGTTCGCTCTGAGATTCGCTCGTGCCGATCATACCAACTGGGTATTATCCTCTTACTGGCACTTCGAACATGCCCCGGTGCTACTCAAGAGATGGACGCCCCTATTCGACACTGAGACAGAGCAGATTGGCATCGGACCTGTCTGGATTAGGCTACCTGGACTGCCCCTACAATACTGGTCCGAAGACATTTTCCGGCGGATTGGCAATTTGATAGGCACCTATATGGAATATGACATCCTACCAGCTCACTGGCATAATGACATATGCTCGAATCCTCATCAACTTGGACACCAGGGGAGGCCTACAAGAGTATATCACGATACTATGGAGGGACACAGCTCGCAAACAAATCATTGACTATGAAGGCATTCCTTATCGCTGTCATAGATGTCACAAGGTGGGGCATTTATACAGGGATTGCTCTCTCCTACAGAAGAACAAAGATCCAAAACACCCTGGAGATTTCCCATCCCGGCAAGTAAATGATCCGGTCCTGGAGGGCTGCAATAAGGAGACTGGGGTCCCCCAAGGTTCTCCTGATACAGCGGGAGCGGTCAAGGATCCCTCATCAACTAACCAGCCTGCGACTAATCCTCCAGCCAGCGCAGATCACGATCAGGAAATCAGCTCGGACCCGGGTATGTCTCATACATCTTTATCTCACTCATCTCCTGTGTTTGGCTTATCTTTTGTCACTGCATCGCATTCCTACATTGGTACATCTCCCATATCT
>APFE030726127.1:75686-88958 GCA_000404065.3 Pinus taeda | reverse complement strand
ATAAGACACGATGCTCCTCGCAGGGAGTTACTATCCTTTATATATGACTCCTACAAGTAATACCACGGGTCAATACCGATTATTACTAATACCATCTATCTAATACTACGGCCCATTTGCAACTAACTGTGGTTCCCTTATTAATTGAGGATTAACCACTTACAATTATTAATATGGGCTTTATTGACTCTTAACTATGACGTGGTCCCATTACATAGATAAGGGGGTTAGGGTGGGACCCTAACAGATATGATGGAGGATATTGATAGTATGGAGAGAATCTTCCATAAGGATTTTTCATTCCTTGAGCCCAAGGTTGAGTTTGGGATTGAGATTGAGGCAGCAAGGTTGCTGCCAAAAATTCCAATTTGGTGGGGGTTGCATATACTTTTGGTTGTTAAAACCTTGGTTTTATTTCCCCTGCCAAGGTCTTCTAGAGACAAAGCAAAGAGATTCAGTTGGATTTGAAATTGTTTCTTCTTGAAAAACAGCCTTAAGACCAGGAATTGAAGGACAACGTTTGGTCTCATGGTTTTCTAAACAAATCACACAAGCATTTATGATTTTTGCATCCAAAGGGAATTCTCTTAAAGTGTGCTTATTTCTGCATTTGGGATAGAAAATAGCTAAAGCATCAGTCTCGTCTTTATTCTTGTTTTGTAATTTAAGGGTTTCTATCTGTTCACTAAGGCTCCCTAGAATATCTATTTTAAATTCATCAAGCATGTTTCTAATTTCTACCCTACTCATTGATCCATTTGTAGACTTATTCACTCTAACAAGAGAAGGATCTCTTGGACCTTTCCCAATTTTAGATTTTCCTCTTGAGATATGAACACATAACTCTTCAATGTCACTTAATGGGAGTTGAGAGATATATCCATTCCCCATCATGTTAAGGATGTCTATCCACTCATCTCTAATGGATTTTAATAAAAGAGCTTTTAAAGTGTCTTGATCTAAGTTATCCATTTTTGCTCTTTTTAAATTATAGTTGAATCTTTCAATTAAATCCTCCAAATTTCCATCCTCTCTTTGCATCATTTTGAATACTTCATCTTTGTGATTGATAGGCATGCAATAATCCAAATACATGTCCAAAAACACTTTCTTCATGTCATTCCATGTTCTAATAGACTAAGTGACCAATCCCATGAACCATTTTAAAGCAGCTTGTTTCAATGTTGAAGGAAACAATTTGGGGTTTTGAGTCTTCTAAATAATTGTAAGTTCTGCACAAGACTTCAAATTCAAATAAAAAGGTTTCAGGATCTTCACTTTTTAATCCATGAAAATTTGGGAGGACAGAAGGTGAGATATTTTTCATTGTGGCATTTGTTTCTTCATCAAATTTAGGTAATCCAAAATAATTATCAACTTCCCTATTTCCTCTACCTTCTCCAATATTTCCTCTAAATCTTCCTCTACCTCCTCCTGCTCCAAATAGTGAAAATTCTCCATCCTCTCCTTCTTCTACCATTATAGTTTCTTCAAAGTTATTATAAGATTCAACCTGCAAGGTTCATTGCTCTTCCTATGGTTCCTCTATCAATGGTATGTGGAAGGAAGGTTCTACTTCTTCTTCTCCACTAGGTATTCTTAATTCTTCAACTAAAATATGTTCTCCTATAGAGGTGAAAAAGGCTACTCCTTCTGTTGGAGATCCAAGATTTTCTTCCTTGAAGACTGCCTCAGTAGATGAAGTAGGAGATCCTCTTGATTTAATTTCTGACCTTAGAACTTCAAGAGGTCTATGGCTATGAATATGAGTTTGGGATGGAGGTGTATCTCTTCTTAGTCTTGGTGGAGTAGGTGGTGTTGTAGGAATTGAACTCCTGCCTCTAGCTATGAATCTAACCCTAGAGTCTCTTTCTCTGTGCATATCAATTTTTTTTTGATGTAAGAGATGAAGTTACCTAATTACACTTCCCCGGAAACGGCGCCAAAATTTGTAGTCAATTTAATGTCCTAAATTTCTTGCATGAATTATCAACCGAGGTTTGTAGACTGATGAAGTGTGATGCACTATATGTGCTTAATTAACTCTTCTCTTACTTGATTGTTTTGTATTTTTATGTTTTTTGGGGCATTTTTGTTCTTTGGTTTCTAAGAATATATAATCTATGAGAGATTTAGACGGATCTAATGAATTTTAAAGGAAAGGGAAAGTTCCTAAGTTAGTCTAGTCTCTTAAAAATGTACCAAGAACTATTGACTAGTTAGAACCTAATAAGAAAACAAAGCATCTATCTTATCTTATCATTAGTCCTAATCCATGGATCTAATTTTTAAAACTAGGAGTGATATTGATGTATAAGGTAACTCGGTAATTACATTCATTTAAACATTCAACCATTCAATTTTGGAATATGATGGAATCAATCTCCTTGAGATGATTTTTTGGAATGTCAAGTGATGCAACTAAGTAAGGACCTGAACGCAAAAAAAGAAAAGGTAAACTCACGTAAAACTAACAATGTACTGAGTAAATTCAATCACTGTATGAATTAGATATTTAACCATTTAAGTTAGGATAATCATCATTTTGAAATGGTTTTTGAGAACATCTATTAACACAATTAATTGACAGTTCTGTTCTAAGAAGATGAATAACAAAACAGTAAGAAAACTAAGCAACTGTGTATTCTTATTACTTCAATCTTCATTTATTTTTGAAACTAAGTCATTTTTTCCATAAAAAATCTCAGAAGAACAAGGTTGCATAGTTGTGATTTTATCCTTACACTATTGGTTAAAAACTAAAATGAAACATTATTCTAAATTAAAGAAAACAAACTTGTCGAAAATAGAGTAATAGAAATTAAACTGAAAACAACAAGTGAAAAACCTCCTTCAGTGCAGGGGCCCTCTGCAACTGATGTGGCTGGAATTCTGGCTAGTTAAAGATGCACTTTAAACGACCATTGACAAAACGAAGTTTGTGTTATGAAAAAACGAAGTCTGAATACAGAGTATCAGCAAAAAGCCTATAATTCCTTCTAGCTTCTCACTACTTCTCGGTTTCAAGCAACTGATATTTATAGGAAAATAACATAATTGTTTTAAGAGAAAAACTTGCTACAGGTGGCTAATTCGAATGGTAATAGGACTATTCAAATTCTGATCAACTACATGTGGCTTAATTTGAATTTTAATAGGACTATCCAACTTTTGGTCATGACTTTAGGCACGCTTTTCTATGGATCTGGACCAAGTGAATAGGATAGAATCCATGTGGAGATGATTCTGGAAATTCCCATGTGGCCCAGTTCTTCATTTGACACCTATAACCTGCCAGACCATGAGAGTAGCTATGGAATCCACAGTTAGGTGCAGAACAAGCTGCGTTCTGTAGCTAATTTGAAAAAATATATTAAAATAGAAAGAACATGAAAATATAATATGGTGATCATTTTAATGCTTTCCGAAGACAAAACCTATCATTTATCATTGATTGGATCTGTAGCCTTATGAGAAAATGAGAGAAAAAGGTGAGAACAATTGTCAAGGAGAAGGTAATTCTGAGGTTCAACAGTAATGATTGTGGATTCTTAACTAAGTGTTGGCACACTCCTTGTAAAACTATTGGGGACTTAAAAAATTACCTAGACAATCAAATTCTTGGTTACCTTATGAAAAGACACCATGAATGGTTAGTCATGACCAAGATAAAACACCAAATTGTTCTAAGAAAGCCAATGATTGTATGAGGAATATATGCAAAGGCTTGGGACTCATGTAGATATTCCAAGATAAGATTTCCAGGGACCACAACTTTGGGAGACTAATGAAGGTTCTCATGGGCTTGTTCTAAAAATAATCCACTGTGTCATAATGATGTCTAGTCACAGGACTGTACCTAACCATTTTTCTCCTGGGCTTCACTGTTTAAAAGTCTCCACTATGTAAATATCTTATCTTCTACAGTTTAAAGTAATCAACAATGTAAATTTTTCCTTGGGATTTGTCCAAATCATCCACTGTGTAAAATTGTACCAAGATCCTTTCCAGTCACAAGACTTGGAGCACTTCTCTGACTTTTGGTGGGATTTGACTCACATATCAATGACTGATGGAGCATGGTACTCAATCCATCTGCCAGATTGTCAGATGTTCGTCTCCTCAGTCTCCTATATAAGGAGAGATTTAGGCTCATTCAAGGCATTCGGAGTAGAGGGAGAGTGGTGTTTTGAGTTTTTGAGTCCGAGAATAAAGTTATTGCTTTCATCTCCTTAGAGTCCAGATGTAAGAAGCATATGCATCAAAGTGAGACCTCTGGTGAGAACCTAAAGTGGCCAGATTCTTAGGATTAAATTCGGTCAAGTGTGTTGTTTTAAGAGATTGAAGTTCTGAGACAAAGCTTGTGAAAGGCTAGGAAGCCTTCAGATAGCTTCTTGCTTGTCAAGTCGCAATATATGATAAAATCCTAAGAATTCTATCTCTGGGAAAGAGCTATGAGATCTCTCTCTGAAAAATTGTAAGAAAAATATTCATAAATAATATGAGTATCCATTTTTGAGTTAAACTTTCATTTGAGTACTTTCCTATTTTCTGCCTATGTTATATATTGTTTGTTGAGGTAGTATATGTGAGACAAGAGGTTAACTTGAGGTTCACTGGAGGGCTGTGCAGAAGAACCAAATGCTTTCTAGCATAGGAAACAACATTGTGTGGAATTACCATATAAGGATGAATATAAGGAAAACCTTGCAAGAGGAGAGAAATTCCCATGAACAAGGAATACATAGATCTTTGTCAAAAGGAAATAACCAGCCTGTTAGAAAGAAGACTAATCAGAGAATCCAGTGGTCCTTGGAACTGATATGGGTTTTATGTTAATAAGAACTTAGAATAGTTAGGGGGAGTTCCAAGATTAGTCATAAACTACAGACCTTTAAACATTGTTCTTTCAGATGATACTTACCCTATTCCCCATAAAGGGAATCTCCTAGCAAGGATTGCATGGGCTAAGGTATTTTCCAAATTTGATATGAAATCAGGTTTTTGGCAAGTGGCTCCGAGAATCTGATAAATATAAAACAACTTTTAGTGTCCCAACAAGACACTATGAATGGAATGTGATGCCTTTTGGGCTAAAGCATGATCCTTCCAAATTCCAAAAGGTCATGGACACGATTTTTAAACCATATTTTGATTGGTTATTGGTATATATTGATGTTGTGCTTATATTCTCTAAAAATGTCCATGAACACTTCAAACATGTTCAGAAATTTGTACAACTAGTCAAAAATAATGGGTTAGTTCTCAGCAAGAAAAAGATTGAACTTTTTCAGACAACTATCAAATTCTTAGGCCACACAATCAAAGATGGGCAGATCACTCTACAAAATCATGTTCTATAATTTGCTAATAAATTTCCAAATATTCTCACTAACAAAACTCAATTGCTGAGATTTTTGGGATGCTTGAACTATGTGAGTAGTTTTTATAAATATTGTACCAAAGGTAGAATATTACTTAATCATAGGTTACAAAAACATCCACAACCATGGTCTCAGGCACACACAAAAGCCATCAAAAGAATCAAAAATAAGGTAAAAACTCTCCCTATTCTTCATATTGCTGATGAAGATTTTTCAAAATTGTTGAAACAGACACCTGCGACATGGGCTGGGGAGGAATTCTAAAGCAGGAGAAGGAAGGAGGAGAGCAAGTTGTCCACTTCGTCTCAGGAACCTGGAGCCCATCTGAGAAGAACTACTCTACAATAGAAAATGAATTCAAAGTAGCATGGAACTACATTGACAAATTTCATGTCCACCTAATCCATAAGAAGTTTCTTTTAAGGACTGATGCCTCTGTGATCCAAAATGGATCTTAAAACCCTCTAAGTCTTCATATAATCAAAAACTATCACAAAGGATGAACCTTTAAAAAGGGTGGAAAACACTATCGGGAGAGAAAAACATGAAGAAATGACAAAAGCAGAGTCTATCGGAGGCTTGAATAACTTTGCACAAGAGCCATCGGATCTAGCTGATCAATGGTCTAGATCCGATCGGCATATTGCAATTGGTGATGGAAGGCGGAGGCTATCGAAGGCTACCATGCAAACGTTGTGACAGCAATCAGCACGAGTCAATGAGGACCATCAATCAAGTGTGTAGATCGACGACCCAAGTTAACCCACAATATCGCGTCGACAAAATACAGTGGAGCACTTATAAAAAGCCCCGGGAACTATGCGATGTGCAATTGCGATATTGCAATATCACATCGAAGCAGTGCAAAGGACCGGAGCCAATAACAAATGCGACTGTAATAGCGGACCCGATAGGCTTATGGATGAAATTTAATATATTTTTAGTTCCGTAAAAGGTGTTTTTTAATGTAAATTCGTGTTTTCATTAAATAAACGAAAACCAAAGGAAATGTGAATTGGGTGATATAACGGACCCGAAAAGGTTTTTAGATGCAATGATATATGTTTGGAGTTCTAAAACGAGTGGGATTTTGGGCGGTCCATAGGCGGTAAGTGGTATTGGTCGGGTTCCACCTGAGCCCATACACTGGCTACCACGTGGCTAGGCACCAGAGAGAGAAAACCACCCTTTTTGGGCGGGTAATCTCTAGGCGCATAAGCCACCCGAAATAAATAATAACCGTTGGATGGATGATCACTCACGATAGCACCCGAAGATGGATCCGAAAGGATTATAAGGTGGAATTAATAATATTTCCAGTCCAAGAAAAGGTGGTTGGGCAGATTTTTACAGTGTTTTTGTGTATTCCCTGTGTAAATAGAGAACAACTGTTTTAGTGATTTCCAAAGCGCCGATGGCCCCTTCCGTTGCAGAACAAGTGGCCACCATCCATGAAGACATTTAACAATGATTACTTAATGACTCAAAGGGGATCTGAGCGGACAGAAGCTGAAAGCTGGAAAGCCCAAAAGAGGAAATGAACAGACAATGTTAATTGGCTTAAAATCCATAGAATGACAGAAACAGAGGCAAGAAGTGTTGAGACAAAAAGAAAACAAAGCCAAAGAAGGAGAGAAAGAGTTTGTGTACTAAGAGAGACTTGAGGGATTCAAGCAAACTCCTGTTGTTTTGTATATGTTATGTTGAGATTCAATTTGAGCTCACATTTTGTAAAACTCTGCTCTTGAAGACATAATAGAGAGGTCACCACTGAATACTAGACCAGGAGATGTAGCCCAAGAGTTTTGGGTGAACTCCATCTTAACTTTTTGTGATATGTGTGTTTGTCTAGTATGTTTCTTTAACTAATTCATTGTCTATGTTATTCGCAATCTTATCGATCCATTGCACTCAGTAATATAGGAAAATCTATGCACATGAGTCTGTAATACCTTAATATTAGTCTAAGAACTCATTTTTAGATCAAGTGATATTAGAGCTTTAGATTTGCTAAGGTTAGACAAGCTTGTGCTAGATTGTTGAATGCTAACTAGGTCAAAGCTCAAACTAGGAGAAGGAGAACTTGTTGAGGCTAATCCAGAAATTGGAAGAGTCTATCCTAGGAGGAGAATGGCAGAACAAACCCCATTGGAATCAGAATCTCAGTTCATGGACAGTTTCAGGACCATGAGAGCCATGGTGGATGAGATGTATCAAGAATTTAAGAAAGGTCGAGGTGAAAGTACGTCAAACTCTAAACAAGACAAAGGAGCAAAGGAACCTTCTCTAGATGCCCCAGAGGGCAAAGAGAAAGGGGAAAAACTTACTCCATCATCTCCTCCACCATCACCTCCATCATCCTCATCGCCTAGCCCTTGAAAGAAAAAGAAGAAAACATATGTGATTAAATTAGATGTGAAATTTGATTTGCCAATCTATGATGGAGAATTAAATGCAAAAAAGCTAGATAACTAGATTAGACAAATTGATGTATATTGCAGGGTGTAGAACATTGATTCAAAGAGTAGAAAGATTCAGCTGGCTAGCCTTCGCCTTGGAGGAACTTCCCTAGTGTGGTGGGAAGGCAAGACACAAGCTGATCTGAAGAAGCATGGGAATGAATTTGTCGCTACCATTAAAAAACAATTATATCCACTAGCTTATATGCAGCAAGCAATGATGAGCTGGCAAACTCTTCGCCAATTAAAAGGGCAAAGTGTACAAAGCTATACCCAGGAATTTAGAAAAAGAGCTTTAACTCTAGGCATTTCTCTAGACTCACCTGAAACTTTGCTAAAGTATATAGGTGGTCTGCATAGCTATTTGAGGCACACCATTCTCATGTTTAATCCCACTAGCCTAGATGATGTATCATTTCATGCTACACATCTAGAGGCTAGAGGCAAGAATGTGAACTAGAGACTGGGGGATCATCAAAACCCTCTGCAAACAAGAACAAGGAAAAGAAGAAGCAGAAATGGAAAGAGTGGAAGGTAAACACTGTATAGAAAGACAAACCTTCATGCACTCACTGCAAGAAGGATGGACACGATGATGAACAATGTTGGTATTTGCATTCGAAGCTAAAACCTAAGAAGTTCGGTGGTAAAAAGAAGAAGATTGTTGCTGCTATTCAGAAAGATTTGGGGTCAGACTCAGGTGATGAAACAACAGCCACAGTCACAGGTATAAAAGGATATCTGCTTTAGAGAATGCAGAGATCAAGAAGTAGGTACAGGAGTTGCTCGATAAAGGGTTCATAAGACCAAGCACATCACCATGCGAATCTCCAATCGTGTTGGTGAAGAAGAAAGATGGTTCATGGAGGATGTGCATTGATTATAGAGCATTGAATAAACTAACGATCAAGAGTCATTATCCTCTTCCTCGCATAGATGATCTATTAGATCAGTTGAAAGAAGCAGTTTACTTTTCCAAGTTGGACTTGCGTAGTGGCTATCTCAGGTCAGAGTTGTAGAACAAGATACATGGAAGACTGCTTTCAAAACAAAGAAAGGGTTGTATGAATGGTTGGTTATGCCTTTTGGCTTAACTAATGCTCCTGCCACTTTCACAAGAGTTATGAATGATGTACTCAGACCTTTTATTGATGATTTTGTAATTTTATATTTAGATGACATTCTTGTTTTCAGTAAAACATGGGAAGAACATTTGAAGCATGTAAAGCAGACTTTAGATGTTTTGAAAAGAGAAAATCTCTATGTGAAGCTATCAAAATGTGAATTTGGAAAAACATCTTTAAATTATTTGGGTCATATTGTAAGGGGTGGTGAATTGAATATAGATCCCTCTAAGGTTGAAGTCATTATGAACTAGCCTAAACCCAAATCTGCTACAAAAGTTAGGAGTTTCCTAGCAGCAGCACAATATTGGAGAAATTTTGTTGCTAAATTTTCCTTGATTGCAACTCCCTTACATGCTTTAACAAGATTGAACAAGGTGTTTTAGTGGGGAGGCAAACAGCAGAAAACCTTCGACACCTTGAAAGAAAAAATTAGTATAGCACCAGTACTAGCACTGCCAGATCTTCAACAACCATTTGAGATTGAAACAGATGCCAGCGACTATGCCATGGGAGCAGTATTGATGCAACACAGTAAACCCATATGTTATCATTCTGAGGCATTTACTTCTGCAGTAGTTAATTATCCCACATACGATAAAGTATTGTATGCATTAGTACAAAGTGTGAAAAAGTGGAAACATTACCTAATGGGCAATGAAACAATCATACATACAGATCATCAACCACTTCAATATTTGCACTCACAAACTAAATCACAGCAATCAAGACACTATAGGTGGATGGGTTTCCTACAACAGTTTCATCTTGTTATCAGATATAAGAAAGGCATACACAATAAGGTTGCAGATATGCTATCCAGACCAATCATAAATGCATCTACTATACTTAAGCATAATTCAGTAATGCATGAAAGCTACATTGAACAATATGCTCAAGATGTAGATTTTAAGGATGTATATGCAACTTTAAGTCATAGCAAACAAGTAGAAGAATTGGATTATCATGTTAAGGACCAACTCTTATATCATTTGGGAAAGTTATGCATTCTTCAAACTGAAAGAGTTAACATAATTCGAGAAGCACATACTTCTCTAATATCAGGTCATTTTGGTGTAAGTAAAATAGTTGCACAGCTGCAAAGGTTCTGTTATTGGCCAAGAATGCATGAAATAGTTTCTAGATATATTAAAAGGTGTACCATGTGTGCTACAAGCAAGCCTAGTAATATAAAATTAGGCTTGTACACTCCACTTCCAGTTCCTTCTCATCCTTGGGAAAGTGTTTCCATGGACTTTGTTGGGGGATTGCCAAAATCTAGAAAGGGTCATGATTATTTATATGTTATTGTGGATAGGTTCAGCAAAATGTGTATTTTAATACCTTGTAACAAGCAGATTACAGTTGAACAAATAACGAAGTTGTTCTTTCAGCATGTATGGGTTCATTTTGGGTTACCCACTTCAATTGTATCTGATTGAGATTCCTGATTTGTTAGGAAGTTTTGGTCAAGTTTATGGGAATTGATGGACACTAGATTGAAGAAAAGCACAACATTTCATCCAGAAACAGATGGCCAAACAAAGGTGGTCAACAGGACAGTGATCCAGTTGCTCAGGGGCTATTGCAGCAAGCATCCCAAGCTTTGGGATGAACATTTATGTTATGTGCAACATGCTTACAACTGTGCTAAACACTCTTCTACACAGAGATCTTCTTTTGAGACTTGTTTTGGTTTTACACCAAAGTCTCCCTTGGATTTTGTTTTTTGTAAAGACATAGCAGTTGATGGACACAGTGATGTGGACAAAGCAACCAATTTCATTGAACATATCCAAGAAATTCACCAGTCAGTACAGGAACAGCTAGAGAGAAGCCAGGTGAAGTACAAGGTAAGGCATGATAAGCATAGAATTGAGCATAGCTTCCAAGTTGGTGATCAAGTCTGGGTATACATCAGCAAAGACAGAATGCAAGGTGAAGGTAAGAAGTTGAAGCCAATAAGGTATGGGCCTTTCAAGATACTTGAGAAAATTAGTGAAAATGTTTTTCGCCTTGATTTGCCAGCTTATATACATATCTATTTAGTCATTAATGTAAAGAACTTGAGACTATATCAACCTTCATTGATTGAAGATCCCAAAGAGAAAAGTCAGTTGCCTTCTATTGATGATCTATTGCCTGAATATCTCAATGAGTTGTAGGAAGACACAGTTCTGGACAGGAAGGTGAGAACTATGTGCAGAGAAGATGTCGAGTACCTCAGAATCGGACTCAAAGGTTCAAAACCAAGCAGTGCAAGATGGATAGAGATTGGACAAGTGAGGAAGTTGTACCTTCACTTGATTGATGCTTAAAAACCAACTTTTGGTGGTCCAAAAGCTTTTTCAGTGGGAAGGCATGATCCAAAATGGATCCTAAAACCCTCTAAGTCTTCATATAATAAAAAACTATCGAAAGGATGAACCTTTAAAAAGGGCAGAAAACACTATCGAGAGAGAAAAACATGAAGAAATGACAAAATCAGAGTCTATCGGAGGCTTGAATAACTTTGCACAGGAGCTGTCGGATGTGGCTGATCAATAGTCTATTGAAAAATGTGCAACAAGAAATGTTAAATTTAGAATGTGCTAAAAATAGCATGTCTAAAAATAGCAGTTTGGCAAGTGAGGTCATTGGCCACATTGGGTGAGAAGTGAAATTGCTAAAAATAGAAAGTTCTAAAAATAGCATTTCTAGGTCCCTTCCTATTTATAGTAGTCCCTAGTCTATCTAAGGAAGTAAATAATTTGTTTAAACGAAGTTGGAAATATTAATTAATTAATTCATTGAGTTAATTAGCTAAGGGAAATTCGAATTAAAGTCTTTTGAGCATGCCACATGAGTGTCCACTAATTGAGGAATTTATCCTTAATTTCCTCCACTGATTAAAGAAAAGTAGAGTTCTTATAATGAGAGAATCAATTGACTTAGTTTTAACTAGTCAAGTCCAGTTAGATTATTTTAACAAGTTGTTAAAATAATAAAATATAGTTTGTTAATGCTTGCATGCATGTGACAACTATTATTTTAGATAACTGAGGATTCACTCATGGATAACTGTTGCATGTCAGTTCTTTCAAAGACCCAGTTGAGATCAGATGAGGAACAATGTACTATTAGATGTTAGGATATTTCTAGTAAGTATTCCTTGCATGAGGAATAAATCTATTTTCTTCTATGACTACGTAGGTGGACCTGAGGTGACAGCAGGTATGATTAGGCCAATTTTTAGCCTATATAATGAGGCCTAGGTAGTCCATGATTTTCATCTTATGATTGAAGATCATCAGGATCTTTTGATTACAAAGAGAGTAGGATAGCTATTGATTTGATTCTTTTTATATGTTGTTGAGGATCTACACTTGATTGGTAATACATGGTTGGGGTTTTATGCTAGTGCTTTCCCCTGGATATATCTTGTGTTATGTGTGATTATTTCTCTTGATCAGTTATGCATGTTTCTACTTGATGTTGCTCATGAATTCGATTATGCTTCCGCTTAATGTTTTGTAGAAGTACAACAAGTATTATGCTTTAGGACATTGCATATATCGGTTTGTTCTATAGGTGAAATTTCTACACGGTCCAGATCCGATCAACATATCGCAATCAGTGATGGCAGGTGAAGGCTATCGGAGGCTACCATCCGAACATTCTGAGGGTTTGGAGGGAGTCCGAGATCACATTGTCTCAAGCCTCCATGGGAAGGAGACTCTGCATGCAATGTGGAAAACATTGAAAGATTTATATCAGAATAGCAGTGATCAGAGGAAGCTAGCACTGAAGAACGAATTTCAAAAGATCAAGTGTGAAAGGGATGAGACGATATCTATGTATCTGACCAAGCTCATCACATGCAGGGATGAGCTTGCAAGTGTAGGGGTCGTGACATCGGATGAGGATATGGTGAGTCTAGCACTCCTTGGCCTTCCTAAGAGCTAGCATAGCTACCAGGGCTCAGTGAATGGAAGAGAGAAACTGCTAGGTTGGGAACAACTATGGTCGGATTTGATGCAGGAGGAGATCAGACGGAGCACCAAAGATAATTCTTCATCCATGCATGATTAGGAGAACTGTGCCTTAGCTAGTAAGGTGAAGAAGGGGAAGGAGAAGGTTTCTCTTTCCGAATCCAGTTCTTCCAATGATGGGAAGAGGTTGAAAAATCGAAAGTGCGATGCTTTCATTATCATGAGGTGGGCCATTATGCTGCAAATTGTCCACAGAGGAAATCCAACAAGGGATCCAGGGAAGGATCTGAAGGTGAGGCACTTGCTTCACAGTTTGAGTTGGATTTCACACTCT